>WNYA01001330.1:0-78495 GCA_019512145.1 Engystomops pustulosus | reverse complement strand
CACTTCACCTTAGGCCACACACTCTACTGTAGTCCTCGGACTTCACCTTAGGCCAAACACTCTACTGTAGGCCTAGCACTCCACTGTGAACCTCACACTCAACTGTAGGCTTCACACTTCACCTTAGGTGTGTGAGGCTCATAGTAGAGTGTGTGCCCTACAGTGGAGTGTGAGGCTCATAGTAGAGTGTGTGCCCTACAGTGGAGTGCGAGGCCTAAGGCATACCTTCCAACATTTCTGGAAGAGAAAAGAGACAAAATAGCTGCACGCGTAGCGGCCGCAGTGATCCCCCCTAAGCCACACCCTGGCCACGCCCCATATTTTTTATTACTAATAATCATGTCTACTGTTGTGTATACACACACGCCAACGAGCCCGCTCAGCTCCAGGTGCGCAATCCTCCAGGAACGCCTTTCTTTTCCCAAACAACATAAACTTAAGTTAAGTTTATAATAATCATCTCTATAATAATAATCATCATCTCCATAATAATAATAATAAAAATGATGATAATAATCGTCTCCATAATAATAATATTAAATATATGTTATATAATTTTAGCACCGCCTGAGATTAGAACCCACAACCTCCACGCTCCACCTGCGATAGACATAGGCTCTGAGAAGATGTATCTCTATACACCAGAGCAAGGAGTCACAGATAACCATTAAGCCCATAGTGCATAGAGTCTCTGTCCTGTCTCTCTATGTCTGGTGGAGTGTGGAGGTTGGTGGTTCAAATCCCATCCTGGGTAAAAATGTATTTAATTGAATTAAATAGAGACCTTGGGGCACATTTACTTACCCGGCCCATTCGCGATCCAGCGGCGCGTTCTCTGCACAGGATTCGGGTCCGGCTGGGATTTAAGATGGTAGTTCCTCCGCCGTCCACCAGGTGGCGCTGCAGCGCCGAAAATAATCTTAACGCCCCGGAATGCACCATCCCATAGAAGGTGAAGGTGAGCGCTCCCCGAGCGACACATTTTCGGTTTTTAAATGCGGCGGTTTTTCCAAATACGTCGGGTTTTCGTTCGGCCACGCCCCCCCGATTTCTGTCGCGCGCATGCCGGCCCCGATGCGCCACAATCCGATCGCGTGCGCCAAAAACCCGGGGCAATTCATGTACAAGCGGCGCAAATCGGAAATATTCGGGTAACACGTCGGGAAAACGCGAATCGGGCCCTTAGTAAATGACCCCCCTTGTGTCTGGGGAATACCAGGAGATGCAGACACCATATATGGACAGATGGTGATCTCTCCTGCGCTGACCCGACACATCTCTCAAAAGGATTTCCTGCCCAATGTCTGCTCTGGGGAAGCCCTGGAGATGTACAAACACCATATATGGACAGATGGTGATATCTCCCTGTTGAAGTGGTCCCATCTCTCAAAAGGATTCCCTGCCCGATGTCTGTAGAAATCATTCAGTACTGCAAGTTCTGGCTTTGAAATTATTTGCTTGGTAGGACACAGAGCCATGACAACCCCAGCCAGTGCGGGACCTGAAGGGGGATATCCGGGACAATCTCCTAGCTGCCTGTGACGGCGGGACAGACTTGAAAAACTGGGACTGTCCCTCCAAATCCGGGTTGGTTGGGAGCTATGTCTAAGGTGAAGTGCAAGGCCTACAGTTGACTATGTAGCCTACACTGGAGTGCAAGGCTTACAGTCGTGTGTAATTCCTACAGTGGATTCTGTGACCTACAGTGGAGGGTGAGGCCTAGAGTGGAGGGTGAGGCTTACAGTGGAGGGTGAGGCCTGCAGTGGAGGGATTACTGACCCCTATGTACAGGATATAACTACTATAATACGCCCCTATGTACAAGAATAGGGGACGGGATGATTAATTATGCCCCCTATGTACGACATATAATACTATAATACTGCCCTATGGTACAGGGAATATGACTGCTATAATACTGCCCCCCTATGTACGAGAAATAAATAATACGCCCTAGTACAACATCTACTATAATACTACTGCCCCCTATGTACAAGATATATAACTACTATAATACTGCCTCCTGTACAAGAATATACTACTATAATACTGCCCCTATGTACAAGATAATACTACTATAATACTGCCCCTATGTACAAGAATATAAACTACTATAATACTGCCCCTATGTACAGGAATATAATAATAACGCGCCATTCGCATATACTGCTATAAGTACTGCCCCAAGTACATATAACTAACTATATAACTTGCCCCCTATGTAACAAGAAGAAACTACTATCACGCCCCTTAAGATATAATACGAAAACTCTGCCCCCTATGTACAGAATATAACTACTATATCACTGCCCACCTATTACAGAGAATTACTACTAAAACTCCCCCAGTACAGGAGATAACTGACTATAATACCGCCCCCTATGACAGATACTCCTAATACTGAGCCCCTATTATAAACTACTATAATACTGCGCCCTATGTACAGGAATATAACTCTCTAATACTGGCCCCTATTACAAAATATAACACGATAACTACCTGCCCCCTATGTACAGATAATAACTACTATAATACTCCTCCTATGTACAAAGAATATAACGACTATAATACTGACCCCTAGTACAGAATCTAAACTACTATAATCATGCACCCCTATGTACATGATATAAAACTATAATACTCGGCCCCTATGTACAGGAATATAACTACTATAATACTGCCCCTATGTACCAGAATAACTACTATAATCCTGCCCACCTAGTACAGAGAATAACTATATATACTGACTGCGCCCATGTCCGAGTATAGACTACTGATATACTGCCCCTATGTACAGAATATAACTACTATATACTTCCCCCTATGTACAGAATATAACTACACTATATACTGCTCCCTATGTACAGGCATAAAATACTATAATACTGCACCCTAGTACAAGATATAACTACTATAATAGCCGCCACCCCCCTATGTACAAGAATATAACACGATAATACTGTGCCCCCTAATGTACAAGAATATACAATACTTATAATACTGCCCCCTATGTACAAGAATATAAATACTATAATACTGCCCCTAGGTAACAGGAATACCTACTATAATACTGCACCCCATGTACAAAATATAACTACTATATACTGCCCCCCTATGACAGGAATATAACTACTATAATACTGCCCCCTATGTACAGGAATATAACTACTATAATACGTTCCCCTATGTACAGAAATAACTACTATAATACTGCCCATATGTACAGAATATAAGCTAATTACAATATAACTTCTAAATACTGCCCCCTATGTACAAGAATATAACTACTATAATACTGCCCCTATGTACAAGGGAATCATAACTACTGATAATACTGCCCCTATACGGACATTACTTATACGCCCCGGTAAGAAATATAACTAATATAATATCCCACCTATGTACAAGAAGTAGACTACTATAATACTGCCCTCCCTATGGTACAGGAATATGAACTACTATAATACTGCCCCTATGTGACAAGAATATAACTACTATAATATGCCCCCTATCGATACAAGACTATAACTACTATAATATGCCCCCTATGTACAGAATATAACTACTATAATACTGCCCCCTATGTACAAGAATATAACTACTATAATACTGCCCCCTATGTACAGGAATATAACTACTATAATATTGATTCCTTGTCGGTTTTGCTCTGGTATTAGTTATGCACCATGTTATTCTCTCTTTGTCCTGATGTCACTTCTCTGTTATATTATGGATGACACCTGCCCCTTTAACATGCTTGTGCCCTTTTAACCTTTGCCCCCACAGGGCTTTTTCACCTCCACAAAAAGCAGCATGACAAGTATTACATACCACCATTATACACACTGCACCGCACACGGATATAACCTCTGGATCCCCCCTCAGCTCCTGATGTTCTGGTGCCGCCTGTTATTATTTAATATTCAGGAATTTCTGAGCAGATGGGACCCGGATCCACAGAAGCCGCTCGGCTCCCGGCGCTGATGGATGGGGCAGGGATTGGATCTTATTATAGTTTCCATAATACAAGCACAGCAGTGATGACTCTCGCTGTTATGTAGAGCCCAACAGACTCCACACGAAATCTGTGCAGATCCAAATAGGATTTACAGCTGAGACCACTGACTCCTGGAAGTGACGGGAAGGGGCGGAATCCGGAGCCGCCAGAGGCAAATATGTAGCAATGCCGATACTTTATGGCAGTTTGTTGCCTCCTTGGACCACTGGACTGGTACAATGACCACACTCATTGCCCGAAGCAGCTCCTGTGATCCACCTCTTCCCCCCAGAATTTTCACTCTTTGTGACTAGTTATGAGCGTATCCCATAAAATCCGGACGATCCATATTTTAAAATCACTGTTCGTGGATGTCAACTGTTTAAATGCCTAAGGAAAAGTTGCCAGTGGCATGTAACTACTGTAGCAGCATTTTGGGGAGCGCCCCCAATCCTCCTCCCATCCTCCTTCAAATGGATTTCGCCCATGATCATTGCCAGAACTCCTCATGAAGTTTTGGGTCGGGTCAAACCTGCAAAATTCCGTATGAACCCGTTTGGGTCTGTGACAGGTTATCATGGTCCCTTACTTTTGTAGTAGTCCTGGAGTAGGTGTCACCTGATGTGAGCAGGACAAAGGACACGGGTGTTGCCATAAGACACTAAGAACGTGGTCAGACAGAAGGTCGGGGCAGGCAGCCGTGGTTTGGAGTCACTGGGGCACATTTACTTACCCGTTCTGTTGCATCCGCCGATTTAGAATGTCCGGCGAGGATTCGGAGCTGCCTCGATTCACTTACAGCGTGCGCCCGATATCCTGCATGTGTCGCTTCCCCGCTCAGGTCCCCGGAGTTCACCTTCTTCCTGGTGTATGTAAGTGCATTGTCCGTGTATAATGCGCTGTGCAGGGAGTCACTAAGATCGTGCTCCCGATATCCTGCATGTGTCGCTTCCCCGCTCAGGTCCCCGGAGTTCACCTTCTTCTTCCTGGTGCATGTAAGTGCATTGTCCGTGTATAATGTGCTGTGCGGGGAATCACTAAGATCCTGCGCCCGATATCCTGCATGTGTCACTTCCCCGCTCAGGTCCCCAGAGTTCACCTTCTTCTTCCTGGTGCATGTAAGTGCTTGATCTTGCGACACAATTTGAATGTTAAATTCTGTGGTTTGTCGGGATGTCTGGCGGCCACCCCCCCCCGATTTCTGTCGAATGCAAGACGCTGCCGATGCGCCACAATCCGATTGCGTGCTGCAGAATCCCCTGTGCGATTCAGCGCAGAACAGAAATAGTTGGGAAACGGAAACGGTCCAGAATTGCGGTCCTCGGTCCCTTAGTAAATGTGCCCTACTATCTAACCCCAGGTCAAGGCAGATGCCATATTTTAGAGAAAAGTAACCAGGTAAAGACCATGGCAGGAGGCTCTGGTACAGAGGCAGGTCAGAGTAGGGGGCCAGAGGTAAAGATGAAGGTAAGTAAAAGTTCTTTCTTACTTTTACACCACCTGTGTCTAGAAAGAAAAAAGAAAAATCCCAAAAAGTAGCGAGGTGTTTTTGTATTTAAAGGACATCTACCACTAGCCTGCATCCTGCAGGACTGTATGCAAATGAGCCTGACTGGTTCTAGGCTCTATTAACACCCCTCAGGCTCATTTGCATACATCTTTCATCCAGGCCTGTGAAGGGGTTAAATGAAATTGATCTTCTGCAGCTGTGACGTCTTGTCTATATTCTCCAGAGACCCCTCCCAACTGCTCTGAGTAAAAACTGTAGCAGGCTGCTACCACTCAAAGCATGTGATGTTCAATGCAGAGAGCTTAGAGCACAGCATTGTGAGGACACGCCCCCAGTGCACTTGGTGAAGCTACAATCCTGGAATATAAATCCATATATCACAGTCCTGCTGCTACTAACATCATACTCAAAGGTCTGATTACACTTCTCTCCAGGGACAATACGTAATACAGTCTGCACAGAGCACAGCAGTGTAAGTATACGCCCCCAGTGCACTTGGTGAAGCTACAATCCTGGAATATAAATCCATATATCACAGTCCTGCTGCTACTAACATCATACTCAAAGGTCTGATTACACATCTCTCCAGGCACAATACTTAATACAGAGTGCACAGAGCACAGCAGTGGGAGGGCACGCCCCCAGTGCACTTAGAGAAGCTACAATCCTGGAATAAGTAATCCATATATCACAGTCCTGCTGCTACTAACATCATACAAGCTACATCTTATACTCTGTAGCTGTGGAGATTCTGAAGTAACTTCTTCCAATCTCATCTGCTTGTTACCCATGATTGGCTGCATGTGGAGGTTGCAGCGTCGGCCGCATCGTTTTGGGGGCATCTTCTGTGGGATAATCTTCAGGATGAGGCCCCCGCTATTAGCCGGGCAGTGAGTGTACAATGACTGATACTGTGGTTACTGTGCAGAACACAGAAATGTCATCCCATTAGAGGCGGAGAGCCACCGGCTGGAGCGGGGTCCTGCTTTATTACTTGTATCAGGAAGCCTGGATGATCCCGTCTTTCTCACGGAAAGGTCTCACTCCGAGATGAGAAGCGGCGGAGCTCTCACGTAAAGTTCACTGGGGACAGAAAAAGATGTCCCCGGGCACCTACAGATCCAAACACCTCCTGTAAGTGCGAAATGTCAGCACATAAAATGCATCATAACAGCAGAACCTCAGCGGAGGTGTGAACAGAGCCCGAGGGGTCAGAGGGTACGAGACGGTCACTACTCACTACACATTATAAGGGATTGAAGAGGACCCGGCACCAGGATTTACCCTTATAAACCCAATGCTTTCCAGGACCTGTAACTACTGTGTGAACTTCTACTGATCCTCCCTGACTCTGAAAAGAAAAGTTTAAAAAACTCAAGAAGCACGGTCATGGTCATGGTCTTCTTTCTTCTCCCTCCTCTTTTATCCCTCCTTATTTTTCTTCTCTGTCTCCCTCCTAATCTCTTCCTTTCTCTCTTACTCTCTTCCTATCCCATTCTTCTTCTATTCCTTCAAGAATATCCCCCTCCTTCCTCTCTTCCTTACTCCTTCCTTGTTTTCTTCCTCCCTTCTTATCCCCTCCTCCCTCTCTTATACCTTTCTACTTCTCTCCCTCCTTCTCTCTTCCTTTCTCTCTTCCTCCTGTCTTATCCTCTTCCTTCCTCTCTCTCTCCCTTCCTCCTTATCCCCATTCTTCCTCCCTCCATCTCCTCTTCCTTTCTTCTTACACCCCTTCTTCCTCCCTCCTTATCCTGTTTCTTCCTCCCTCCTTATTCTCAACCTTCCCCCCCCCCCCCTTATCCCCTGCCTCTGCCCTCTTCATTCCTTGTACCCATAGCCCTGGTTACATGTATGGGTATCATGTTGCAGGCAGTATCTGTAGGGTGGGCAAAGTGTGGGACCCCCTCGTGGGTGCAGTGTGGGACCCCCTCGTGGGTGCAGTGTGAGACCCCCTCGTGGGTGCAGTGTGGGACCCCCGGTGGGTGCAGTGTGGGACCCCCGGTGGGCGCAGTGTGAGACCCCCGGTGGACGGGTTGCGGGACCCCTGGTGGGTGCAGTGTGGGACCCCTGGGGGGGACATTGTGGGACCCCTGGTGGGCGCAGTGTGAGACCCCTGGTGGGCGGGTTGTGGGACCCCTGGTGGGTGCAGTGTGGGACCCCCGGTGGGTTCAGTATGGGACTCCCAGTGGGCGCAGTGCGGACCCCCAGTGGGCACAGTCTGGGGCCCCTGGTGGGCACAGTCTGGAACCCCTGGTGGGCACAGTGTGGGACCCCCGGTAGGCTGCGGGCCACTAAGCAGCGGTGACAGTGACTCAGTCTGTCCTTTCTGGTTTGCACTTGGCCGCTGATGATGATGGACGTTTTATTTGCTGCTCTATTTTCTAGAGGGAGTAATTGACATTCTGAAAAATGGCCGTGTTATTACGTTCCAGCAAATCGGGAAGTAGTGAGAGAGATGGATAATAATCGCTCCTAATGCCCGGTCTGCGTTATCAGGGACATTCTCACAGCATTAACATTTCCCTCAGAAAATCAATAACATTTATCAGTCTTCATTGTGGCAGCCGAGAAATCCGGAGATTCTTCTATATTTTCTGCAAATATAATAATACGTGAGATGCGGTGACAGCGCGGCGGAGTCATCGGGACAAGGATCTGTGGATATGGGAAGCAGGAGAGGAAGGTGGGGGGGTCACCAGGAGGCCGATGAGTGGGGGGGTCACCCGTCCGGTACCCCGCAACCTCCAATGTTACAATCAGAGAAGACGGCACCGGATGTAAATGGAGCGGAATCAGTAGATCTGAGCTGCTGTATCTCGGGTGTCATTAGGAGGATCCCTTTAAGTCATGTGACCTGTAGTATTGCATTGTACCGCCATGTATACAGCACCTATAGGTTATAGGTCATCACACAGTCCTGGACTTTCACTATATTAATATTTTTAATAGTGTTTTTACTGTATCCGCAGCTCCGAAAGGTGATTTTGGCTGCGGATGAAGTCGGATTAGCTGAAGTCTGGGATGGAGGATTCTGCGGATACATATTACACATAGGATGAGAGGCTGTGAGGGATGTGATCCCGCTCCTCCTGGGGTCTTCCTACTAATCCGCTCCCCTCTATGTATCATGGATTTTCTCGTATCTGCACAAAGTCATAAAGCAAAGGAAGATAAATGACTCCGACCGCAACGAAGTCATCGAGAAAATCAGCGGCTGGAATATTCTGTCCCTCATCACGTCGGGATAATGGGTCCTTGTGGTGAGCGTGGGCTGCCAGGGGTGGAGGAAGACCTGGCCGCAGTAATGGGGGGCTCAATCATTCTTCATTAGGATAGAGGGATATGTGGGGATGGGAGATGGTTACTGATGGAGGCAGAGCAGCCGGCACATATCATTGGTAGAGGCATCTATATCTTCCAAGGATTGTGGGTTCCGCTAAGTCATGGTGGTGGTCAGTACGTCTAGGATTGTGGGTCAGTAGTGGTCAGTACGTCTAGGATTCTGGGTCAGGCTCGTACCCCGGTAGCAGTCCTTGCTTGACTGGAGTTATCCTTGTCGTTTTGTGTTCTCCTTGGAATGGGAGTCCCGCTGGGTCATGCTGGTAGTGGTGGTTACTTCTTGAACTGAGGTCAATCTTGTGGTTGTTGGTTCTTCTTGGGCTTGGAGTCCCCCTCAGTCTTACTGGTAAGGGGAACCAAATGTATAGTGGTGCATCGGGTGGCGACCGCTGATGGGAAAAAATGGACATACGACATACGAATGGCGCTGGCACATTCTTTTTATTTCGAGAAAGCAAGTAAAAACAAGACAACGCGTTTCGCACCTTCTTTAGGTGCTTCCTCAGGTCTGTATCTGGTGATGTGCAGTTGGCTGGTATTGGACTGGTAAGGTGTTGGTTCCTTCTTGAAAAGTGATTTGCTTGAGTCATGCTGGTAGGGGTCTTCCTTACTGGACTTGGGTCATCCTTGGAGTCTAGGGTCCTTCTTAATAATGAGTACTCCTGAGTCATGATTGTAGTTTTAGGGCCTTCTTGGATCATCCACCCTTTTGAGTCATGCTGGTGGTGGTGGGTTCCTCATGGATTGTAGGCTAAGATTGTACCAGTGGCTGTTTCTTTTCTCTGGCTCATGCTGGTAGCAGTGGCTCCTTGTTGGACTTGGGTCATCCTTGGAGTGGTGGGTCCTTCTTAATAAAGAGTACTCCTGAGTCATGATTGTAGTTTTGGGTCCTTCTTGGGTCATCCCCCCCTTCCCCGAGTCATGCTGGTGGTGGTGGGTTCCTCATGGATTGTCGGTTAGGATTGTACCATTGGGTGTTTCTTTTCCCTCAGACTCATGCTGGTATTGGGGGCTTCTTGTTGGACTGGGGTCATCCGTGGGGAGGGGAGTCCTTCTTGGGCTGGGTGTCCAAATGAGTCATGCTGGTAATGGTGGTTCCTTCATGGACATGGTCGTTCCGTCTTGGATTGAAAATCCCCTTGAATCATGCAGTTAGTGATGGGTTCTTGTTGGGTTGGACTCATTCTTGTGGTGGAGGGTCCTTCTCAAACTGGAAGGGCCCCTGAGTCCTGTTGGTCCTTTTATGATTATGAGTTGGTCTTGTAAAGGTTGGTCCAGTTGATTGTGAAATATGCATGTTATGGTGTGTCCTTCGTGGATTGTGGGTCACGCTTGTAATGGGGGAGTCCTACTAGAGCTATGATTGTGGGCCTACTTATGTAATGCTGGTAGTATTGGATTATTTCTGTATTTTGGCCCATGCTTGTAAAGACGGGTGCCTCTAAAATTGTGGGTATGCCTATAGTTTTATGTATAAACCTTGCTTTATTGTGGGTTATGATTGTAGCGGTGGATCCCGGCCGTTGACCTCCATGAATTATGCTGGTAATGGAGGATCTTTATTGGATTTTCATGATGATATTCTGGTTTTTGGGTATTGGTGGATCCTATTTGGATTATGAATTCACGTTAGTAATGATGATATGGAGGGATGTAAATGATAATTTTTGGAGTCATATCCGCCCCCTGGCATGGAGGTGGTAGGAATGGGGAAATAATAGTAAGTGCTAGCAATAAGCTAGAGTTTGTGATTATTTTAGGGCTTCTATGTTACTGGCATGATGTGTATATATAGTGTATATGTGATATACGTGGGGGCACAGTTGTTTTATAATAAATATATATTCCTTAGGTGCATAGTGTGGGGCATAGTTGTTATCCAGGGACCAATACACTATGGGGCAGATTTACTTACCCGGTCCGTTCGCGATCCAGCGGTGCGTTCTCTGCGGTGGATTCGGGTCTGGCGCTGAAATGCATCTAAACGCACTGGAATTCACCGACCCGGACCAAGTGAAGGTAAGCGCGTCCCAAGCGACACTTTTTTTGTTTTAAATGCGGCGGGTTTTCCGAATCCGTCAGGTTTTCGCTCGGCCACGCCCCCCGATTTCCGTTGCGTGCATGCCGGCGCCGATGCGCCAAAAATCAGCGCAAATCGGAAATATTCGGGTAACACGTCGGGAAAGCGCGAATCGGGCCCATAGTAAATGACCCCCTATAAGTCACTGTGGTATTTTCAGGTGCGCAGTGTGGAGATATGCTGGAAGTATTGAATTGTTCTTGACTTTTGTACTAAACTTGTAACCATGGGTGCTTTTAGGATTGTGCAATATGCTTATAATTGTGAGTTTTATCACTGCCATGTATGCAGTGGTGGATCCCGGCAGTACTGTCAGTCATGCTTGTAGTGATGGGTCCTTCTGTGGAGAATTGTTCTTAGATTTTTGGCCTTCCATTGTGATATTCTGATTTTGGGGTTATTCTGGTATTGGTGGAACGTATTTGGAATATAAATTCCCATGAGCCATGTTGGTATAGAGGGATTAGAACATATTAAAATTTATGGAGCCACTTATATGATATTTACGGGAGGGGGGGGGGGCACAGTTGTGTTGTGATGGAGTATATTATTTTGGAGCGTAGTGTGGAACATAGTTGTTATCCAGGTTGACACTATACTGTAAGTGACTGTGGTATTTTTAGGTGCGCAGTGTGGAGATGTTCTGCAATGAGCTGTAGACATCTAGGGTAAAATTCAGCAGCGTTAAGTCATGGGCTCATGCTATTCTGAACACGAAAATGCAGATTATCACCTAATTAGCTCATATTTATCGTCAGTCATATCGTCAACTGTATGTATGTCCTATGGTTTACAACAGGAAACTATAATGTGGGGCAGGACTTGAATCGGGCCCTGAGATTCCTATTCTTCGTGTTCTAGAACGTTCTTTATGTAATTATCCATCCTCTGGCCGGGCTGGTAGATCCGATGACACTAAATCCACCCCTCGGCCACGTCCCAGAAGCCATCACTTGCTTATTTGTGTGTTTTCCGTGATAGGAAATAGCTGAATCTACTTATCCCGTTTTCCGATGCCCTGAACATACTTTTTTTTCGGAAGTCAAGTGATAAATTAGGTGTTGGGAATACACAAATTCTGCGAGTCCGTGAGGCATGAACAGAATCTGCTGATGGACGAGAAGTAGAAAGCTCCTTAAATACAAACCTCGGAATTTCCATTCCTGCGGAGAGGCAGCAGCAGCCGTGCGCCGCATATGATTTGCATGATGGCTCTGCGCCTCCTGTAATCAAATTAAAAGATTTAAAGGCGCAGCGATTATTTATAACGTGTTTTTACGGCGCCGTCTCTCATCTGGATTTCGGAATGCTTAGAAGTAGCGGCCCGGTGACAGATTGTGACGCGGCTTATATACCAAGCCGAATGAGAAATACACAATGAGTCCTAGAACGTTCCGTGACGCCGCCGGGAGGCGAGAGACGTATTTCAGCAGCGCGCATGCGGATCCGGGAAAATATGTTAAGTGTTGTATCTTATCAGCTTGTGAGTACAGGCTCATTGTATAAGACGCTTGGGGTGGGGGATATGGCGGATGACCGGACAGGTAGCGGGAATTAGGAGCGCGGTGGGGAAAAATAGATTGTTTCTCACTTTGGAGTCTTAGTGTTAATCCCGATGTGTTAGTCTTAGTCTTCGTGTTCATCCCGATGCTGATTTTATTCCGGAATATTTTATTCAGATGGTGGAGGTCGTAGAAATGTTGCGGTTGGGTTGTGAAAGGTAAGTTGTGACTATTTACAGTTTATTATGTTCAGTCACTTTCCATGCATCAATAGTTGAATGCATATAACTTATTTGGCCAGAAGGGATATTTTTGGTCGTATTGTATATAATAGCCACATTCACTTCAATGGCCGATACGTCCAATCACGTGAATTAACGTATTGCCCACCCTACCATCGACCGGAAAAAGATGGAGCTTACTTCTTCCTATGGAGAGGGGTGCACAGCACTCACCTTTCCTCTCTCCTCTGCGATGCCACGGCCCAGGCATGCCAGGAGCCTTAGTGTAATTTATGTTATCAGATATCTTATCAGAAATAATAGTAAGTTACTATCTCACCCCAAGTGCTTTATTCCCATCATTACAAGTCAGTACTTCTCTATAATGTCCTGTATGATCCTGCTGATACTTCTGAGTGATAGAGGAAAGACACAGGCACAAACAGACGCTGCTGGAGATAACAGTAGGTTTTCTATCTCACCCCCAAGTGCTTTATTCCCATCAGTACAGCTCAGTAGTTCTCTATAATTTCCTATATGATCTGCTCATATCTCTGATTGATAGAGGAGAGACACAGGTACATACAGAGGCTGCTGGAGATAACAGTAAGTTTTCTATCTCACCCCAAGTGCTTTATTCCCATCAATACAGGTCAGTACTTCTCTATAATTTCCTATATGATCCTGCTGATACTTCTGAGTGATAGAGGAAAGACACAGACACAAACAGAGGCTGCTGGCAATAACAGTAAGTTACTATCTCACCACCAGTGCTTTATTCCCATCAGTACAGGTCAGTAGTTCTCTATAATTCCCTGTATGATCCTGCTGATACTTCTGAGTGATAGAGGAAAGACACAGGCACAAACAGATGCTGCTGGAGATAACAGTAGGTTTTCTATCTCACCCCCAAGTGCTTTATTCCCATCAGTACAGCATAGTAGTTCTCTATAATTTCCTATATGATCTGCTCATGTCTCTGATTGATAGATGAGAGACACAGGGACAGACAGGGATGCTGGAGATAACTGTAAGTTTTCTATCTCACCCCAAGTGCTTTATTCCCATCAGTACATGTAAGTAGTTCTCTATAATTTCCTATATGATCTGCTCATATCTCTGATTGATAGAGGAGAGACACAGGTACATACAGAAGCTGCTGGAGATTACAGTAAGTTTTCTATCTCACCATAAGATCTTTATTCCCATAAGTACAGTTCTTCTCTATAATTTCATATATGATATGCTGATGCCTCTGATTTATAGAGAAGAGACACAGGGACAGACAGAGGCTGCTGAAGATAGAAAACGTACTGTTATCTAACCCCAAGTGCTTTATTCCCTTCACTACAGGTCAGTACTTCTCTATAATGTCCTATATGATCTGCTGAAACCTCAGGTTCTCCTCTGCTTTAAGTCTTCAATGTATGGGAGACTTCCAGCCAACAACCAAACATCTGTCCATCTCCTGGTTCTGTGTTGGACCTGTGTTGTCCACTAAGTACCAGGTATCCAGTGTTACTTCTTGCTGTTGTTTGTAGGACCTACGGTTCCGACTGCTGAGATTTTTCACCTTCAAACCAACTTCATGTTTTTTTTTTGAAGTAGCAAAAAAGCAAAAAACCTGATTTTATTCCATATAAATAAAGGCGGATTGGAGGTAATTGCATCGGCTCCGAGGTCTCGCCCTCCTCGTGTCTGTGGTCTATTATCATTTGGCAGTAATTGATCCGGCAGTCAGAGGGAATGGCGGGTGTATTAGACTCTGTTAGGAGAAATCAATGTCCTCATGGTCCTGCAGTAACGCAGCACGGGGACAACAATGCACCTGGGCTCCGGGAGGGTCCGGGAAGCTCCGGGAGGGTTCTGGAGGGCGGTGGGTGATTCATTAATATATATCATTACAGTCACTTATTAATGAATTATCCTCGTAGTCTGATGTAAGATCATCAATATTCACTAGTTAAAAATGTGATAAAGCCAAAGCCAGACAGATGCAACAGCTTTACAGAGGATTTAAGGGCCCAATCCATTCATGCTAAGGGAAACACAAACCGGGAGCCACATGGAGTAACGGAGGGGAGGAACGAGGTAAAGGATATTGGCCACAAATTTGTTCATCACTGACAGACAACTCATTTAAAGGGTTTGGTTCTCCCTATGTCTGCCGAGTGGTTTCAGAGTTCTTAAGCAGGGGTGGAGCTAAACAAATTCAAACATTTTGTCTCTAATTTTGGGTTCATCAGCGGAGGAAGCAGGAACGTAGCAGGTTATTCCACCTGCAGAAATAAGGTGGCTGCTTCTCCTTGTATTTGAGAAGATGTCTCAAAGTCCTTAAGCAGGGGTGGGGCTAAGCAAATTCAAACCCTCTTTTTAAGATTCTGGAACTTCGTCCACACCCCTACAGTACCTAATTGTTTCAAATGTTACTGGGAAAGAATTAGCATTATGTTTTGATACGAATTTCGCAATCTATTTAATGGACACCTGTGAAGGCGATTTGGGACATTAAACCACCCACAGATCCTTATGGACAGGTGGATTAGTGTCTCAAGTCACTCCAGCTGGTCCTTCTGTAACCACTGTTAAAATAAATATCTAATTCTGGGGCTCCCCGCACATGCGCATTTGCACAGTGAAGCCGGCGTACTACACTCCAGCTGCACTGAGCATGCGCCGTGGGTACGGCGCTTGCGCAATGAAGCCAAAGTGGACTGCTTCGGCTTCAATTAATTACTGCCATGCAGGGCCGGTGCTAGCACTGGTTATACCTGGGTCGGGGCCCAGCGTTGCTGGGGGGGGGGCCCACATAAGGCTGTACATAAGGAATACATGGGGGTGAGAAGGCTGTATCTAATGAATCCAATCGGTGTGAAGGGGGCTTATATAAAATAACCATGAGGGGGCTGTTGATAAACTAAGAAATATTTTAGGGAACTGAAGTTTTAGTTTCAGAATTTTGAATGCCCCTGCGAGAGTTCACTGCAAAGGGGCCACTGAGGTTCTGTCACCCAGGGGCCTACAGAAACCTGGAGCTGACCCTGCTGCCATGCGTGGCGAGAACTAGAGATGGGTTTAATTCATCTCATCAGACGCCCCATCTCTAGGTAATTATAAAGGTTTTTTTTTATAGCAGACATAGAGAGACTGGATAAAGGGCACTGGTCCATAAGGTTCAGTGGATGGTTTAGTGTCCCAAAGCACCCTGACAGGTCCTTTTTAAGTATCTCTAAATTTGCGGGTCTCTTCTTATATCTCTTAAGATGTCTCAGAGTATGCGGGGGTGGGACTTATCTCATCCTCTTTTCTAAATCCTTGAAATCAGTCAACACCCCTGCAGTACATTTACAGAACTGATGAGATGATTGGACCAGGTAGTATCTGCTATATGTATTGTATTTTAGTATATTTGTTTAGTTGTTTCTATTTTCGCTCAAGGCAGAGTTCAAAATTGATGAGACAATGGGATCCAGTGGCAAGTTTTTATAAGAAATTTCCAAGCTTTTTAAGTATCAATAAAATTGCCTGTCCTTTCTTATATCCGAGAAGATGTCTTAGAGTCAGTGGGGGTGGGGCTTAGCCAATCCTCTTTTCAAAATCCTTGAACTCAGTTCAGTCTCCGGTCTTATCATGGCAAAGATGAAAATTGATGAGACAATTGGGATGATTTAGGTAAGAAATTTGCAAGTTCTTTAAATAAATGTAAATTTGCCTGTTCCTCTTCATTTCTGAGAAGATGTCTCAGAGACAGCAGGGGTGGGGCTTAGCCAATCCTCTTTCTCAAATCCTTGAACTCAGTTCAGTCTCTGGTCTTGTCTTGGCGGAGATAAAAAATGGATGAACCGGAGCAGGTTTTGATAAGAAATTTGTAAGCTCTTTAAATATTTTTTTACCAGAGAAGATGTCTCACAGTCCTCGGGGGAGGGGCTAAGGCAATGCTTGAACTCAGTCCACACCCCTGCAGTACAGTTACCGTGGAAATTGATGAGATGATTGGACAAGGGACAGTATTTGGCATGTGTTTTGAGAAAAATTTTGTTGCCCCTTTAAGTTTTTCTACTTTTTGGGCAATGAGACATCTCATCGTATTGAGACTCCACGAGCTGCCGAGACTGGCATTTCCGTGACCTCAGCATCATTACCTAAGATTACCTGAGCTGGTATTTTTTTGTCGCCCTCGTCTATCACTTACGGCCTCCCCCATGGATCATTCTAGTGCTCGAGGAAGCTATTAACTCATCTCGGCGTGGTGTCCTCTGTAAAGTAACGCACAGCGGAGCCCGGACTGCCCACGGGTTATTACCACTGTGCCAAAGACAGCGAGAGGAAGAGCCGACTCAGCACAGGTGTGCGCCGCGTTATTAAACTCCACGCCGCCCATAAACTACTGTACACTGCTCTACTTTAACCCATCGAATGCAACAAAAAAATTATTAAAAATTTGTGTCGCCAGCGTCTTGTGAAGTCGCGGCAATCAAACTATTAAGCAAATTATAGGGCAGCGTTGTTAGGGAGAGCACGAGAAAACATAGGAAGCACCAAGGGCAAACGCTCAACGAACAAAGTAGAGCGAGCGAAGAGGCCACCACCGACATCACTGCCGCAACGCTCCCGACATATCGTTACTGTTCCTAGCGTCTCGGGGGGGGAATCCCAGACGGTGTTAAATATTAATGGAAATGAAAATTTCCTCTTAAAAAGGGAGAAACTTATAAACATCTGTAAGATAAACGTTAAAAAAATCAGCGCGCGGGCATCGAGGGAAGGAAATCGGATGACTTCATTAATGTGTTAATTAAATAAGGGATTATCGTGGTTGTCGAAACTTCAAGTGATAGTGCTGTAGGGATCGATGACGTATGAGGAGAATGGGAACGCGGAGGACGGGATGGAGCTGGGATGGGAGCGATTATGGGAGATAAGAAAGGGCCACAAACGGAGTTGTCTGGGGGCCCCTGAGGGAGAGTTCGGCCATGAATGAAAAGTCTGTAGTCCATAACCTTGTATCTGAGGATCAGTATCGGGCCCCCCTATCTGAGGCCCCAGCAGTTGCATAGGGTTGTTGTGATATATAGAGGATGAATCCCTGACTTTCGTCCGAGTTTCACGATAGTCTTTCCGTTTTGGCCCTGAATTGTCCCAGGATTGGTTTGCACACGATCGGATTGTGGAGCACAGTGCCGACTTGCATGCGACAGAAATGGTTGGGGGCATGGACCAGCGGTACAACCCGACGGATTCGGACAAACCGGGGATTTAAAACTGGAATTGGTCGCAAGTCAAGCACTCACATGCAGCAGGAAGAAGAAGGTGAACTCGCGGGAACTCTCGCAGAAGTGGACTGTATGCAGGAACTCGGCGCGACACATGCTTAGTGAATCGCGGCAGACCCAGAATCCTCGCCGGACAAGCACTGCAGGATCGCGATAGGAACGGGTAATAAATGTGCCCTAGTCCCGCTATATAAAAGTTATGCCATCCTGTGGATCTCAGAATATCTATCTATGAGTATTATTTATCGGGGAGTCAAGTTTGGTATAGAAACCAGCGCTAATGAACTTGTTTATCTTTTGTCCAGTCCAATTATGCAACAAAAAAGGATTTGGTTCCAGAACTTCTGATCCCATAGATGTTCTTTATGAGATCCCAATAAATAAACTTCCTCCCAGTAACCACACATGACCAGTGATTGCTGTCCCCCCCATTAACTTTGCCTTGGTCAGTCCGGGCTCCGTCTCCGGCTCGATTGCCCGGTTAGTTCGCTCGTACCGGATCGGTTCCATGGTGGATGAGCCGGATGGAAGCCTCTGACTTGCTGTTTGATGAAGGTGTGATAAATCAAAAGAACGGAATAATTTCACAAACATTTAACGAGCGTAGAAATCGACTCGTTTTAGTTCATTAGATCCAGGGAGAAATTCCATTTTAAAAAATTTTTTGTGTTGTAGAATTATGGTTTTGTATAGGAGAGTAGGGTAGCAAGCTGGGAGAGGGGTTATGGTATTTTAGGGTTTATTAGAAGGCATTAATAATCGCTGATGTTGTTAGGGAGTGAAAGTTAATCTTTGGGGAATAGATCTACGGGGTTTGATTCCACCTCAATTCAGAAATCGTACCGAATCGGCGCTCTTAACAATGTTGTAAGGAGACGAGGATGGGAAAAAAAACAAAATGAGATAAAAGAAAATAACCCCATGCGAGACGCACGGTGGTTGCCGCCCGAATCAAATTAAGTGATTGTTTGTTGTCAGCGGAGGCCAAAAAAAATGGTCTAATATTTGCTCTGAAAATTAATTTGTCTGCTCCCTCGATTCTCCGGTGTTTTCCTTTCAAGTCATGGAGGACAATTACAGAAGACTTTGATAAATCCATCACTTTGCGGAAATTGGAAGCGAAAAGACAAATAAAGTGATTAGTCCGGCATTTTGTTGGTAAATGATGGGTCCTGGGGGGAGGGGGAGACCGACAAGGTTAAAAAGTATATTGGATCGGGAATAGTTAGTGATGATTAATAATCAATCAATTATAAGGAACGGCAGAGGTTAAGGATCGCTCGGGGAGGAGTCTCAGAACCGACCTTGGAACTATTTGGTACATTCCTTCAAAGGAACCAGTTACAGTCTATCACCTAAACATCAAAGGGTCCAATTTTACCATTGACCACCATCATAGAGGCCACCCGGTGGCCCACAGATCTTCTAATTTTACCTTGAGGGGGTTTTATGCAAATATGGACAACCACCAGGGGTTTTGGATGAGGAAAAAAAGATATATTTACCCTGAGCAGATCCCAGTTCCCACATCGGTACTTCCAGTCTTCAACACACCCCTTGTCTAGATGTCCCGTAGATAATGAAACCAATCATCCAATGAGGGCCTCCTCAGAAGACATAGGAACGTCACTGTTTCGTGGGTCTTTTCCCTTTGTGTTGAGCCCTGGTCCCGAGTGAAGCCACTCGTTGGATGATGTGGTTTCCTTAAGTCTCCGGGACATCTAGACAAGGGGGTGGTTGAAGACGGGAAGTGTACGATGTTGGGACCTGGGATCAGCTCAAATGAAGGTTCGGTGATGCTAGTGTAAGATCCTCTGGTAATACCCAGTACAGCGAAACCAGAAAGAATCCATAATTACGAACGTAAGCAGGAACGCGGAGAACCAGCAATGAGGTAATAGTATCTGCTCTGTTTTTTCGTATTCTGCGTCCCCACACTACCGGTGGCTTTTCATATCATGGTCCTGGACATCTCCTTTGTTTTGGGTTTGGCCAATGTCCAGCTACAGAGTCTTTATTATGTAGTAATGAAGGCAGGTGACCTGACAGGGGCAGATAGGACATCAAAAAGTCCCAACTTGATCGATTTGCGGGTCATGATCACATGATCGCTACTACGGGAAAGCCTTGATGACCCTGGGGTTTCTTGCAATCAATTTTTACCTTTCATTTGTTCTGCAGCCGATTGAGCTGAGAATCTGGTTGTCTAGTTTTGGGATATTGGGTCAAGAATGATGCAATTGAGTTTCAGCCATTACAACATCTGATATGACCAATTGGGCGGGGAACCACTGAGGTCATCTACCGACCTCACCGATCACTGGAAGCTCCACCGATGATGAAAACAAGGGTCGAGAAAGGACCCTACTGCTCCATTCATTCTCTATGACGCGAGCCAGGATTTCACCTGACTAACGGATCAGAGCTCTTCTCCAGACACTTCTACTTCTTCTCCAAGTGGATTCGGAAGGAAGCTGCTTTGGGCTGAGGGGCTCCATACCTTCCAACCATCCCAAATTCCAGTTGCTCATACTTCTTTACGCACCCCAATAGAGTAGTATAAGCTATATGATGTTTAAAAGAGTTCCCCTTCAGAAGGATTAACCAAAGGGGTAGGCTTGTAAAAGTTGGCTAGCACATCATTCCGACCATTTGTGGTTCGTTCCAGTGAATGAAACCAAGGGATTGATATGATAAAATGGACCAATTTGGTGAAGAAGTGGAAGACACAAAAACAAAGTGTAGGGATAGCACCGCTATAGACTGTCATGCCCGGCTTTATGTAGTCCCCCTCTCTATAGGGCGAGACAAATTAAAAATAGTGAAAGAGAGAGTAAGAAGTTTAGGAAGGCCATCCTCTGTGTTCTCCAGTCCATGAAGCCCGGTTCCTTCTCTCTGTACATTAAAGTTTTTACCCAATGTCAAATGAAATGAAAAGAGCAAGGTGGGGATTCAGTTATGCAGCGTGGCAGCAGTTTTGACCAATATTGTTAGCTCAAGTCCTTTATAATTCGCACACAGTAGGGGTGTTAGTGGGGGGACACAATGATGGGGGTCATTAGAAGGAATCAGTGGGTAACTAGAGTCCCCCCTTAATTGTGGAAACACCATTATGTTAAAAAAAAAAAATTGCGGAACACTCCTAAGGGTTTGCAGACACCAATTTGGGGCTTTGTTTCCAATTGTACATAATAGCGCACAAACCTTCATTTTTAAGTGGTGTGGCCAAATGCCGGGGCCCACCCTCACACTCAAGAGGCCCAATAGCCGCTTCTACCACACGCTGTAGGTTGACGCCTCCTGAAGGAGGAGGGAGAAGGTCTGTAGGGATCAAGTATGAAGGAAAGGATAAGATGACATAATAGGGGGGACCACCTGAATTCGGACACACATAGATGGGGGTGTTAATTAATACCATCGCAAGTATAGTGGGGGGAGGGTATTTACAGTGTGTATAGTGTTGGATAATCCACTGATATGGCCTTATATGATGTGGGGAGGGCGGGCGGCAACTATAAAGGGGGAAAAGTGTTAGTAATATGTGGGGATACGTGGGAGTGAGGAAAGGTCCAGACCACCCTTGACCCGAGTCCCACCCCCTCATCGGGCCTAAGGATCTCATTAGAGGCAGGATGGCCCCGTAGGCTTTAAGCTAGTAGAACAAGGTATATGTCTTACATATGGCGTCCCGCCCATTGTCACGCTTATGGACGATTTGTATTCGACGCTGAGGATCCTATGGGGGACCTCGTAGCTGCGGTCCTGAATCCCCCGCCCTCATGCAGACAAATTGCGGGGTGTCCATGCTAGATAAGGACGTTTGGTGCCTGGGGAGGGTAGTGTGAAGCCTTACCTCGGCAGTTTGATTCGCGCTTTACGCTGTCTATATTAGCTTACATGCAATTAGCTCCCGCCTGCTGGTACATAATTGTAATTCCATAACGGACTTCACCCACACGTTCCTGCGTTAATCCCGCTGTCGCTCCATCCACACAACAAATCCAATTTCTTCCGCTTTTATGATTATTTGAAGGGTGATCTAGCGGCATAAAACTCTTTCGCTTTCTGATTGTGCAGACGCATCCGATCCTGTTCTGCTGAGGTTCATGACGATCGGAGTCCGGCAGCCGCCACTTAAAAGCGTATAGTATCCATTTACAAGCAAATGCGGCACCTTTCAATCGTGCTGGTGGGTACACCACTTTACAATTCCTCAGTTCCGGATACTAATTGGGATATACAGTTCCGAAAGAGGACCACTTTGAGTGGGACAGGCCAGTGCAAGCAATACGGGAGAGTAATTACAAATGATTTTCTTGGGCTTAAAGGGACCCTGTCCTTCTAAGCGAGTAATGGTTAACTCGCGCCCAAAGTGCGCTCCCACTGCAGATGTGCTCGTGTCCACCCAGGAGATATTGCCCTGATAAGAGTTGCGTAATGAAACCACTGTGTACTTGTCATTAGTAGGTTTAAGAAAGCCCCGTGGGCTACAGTTTAAAGAATACAACCTTGCGTTGATTTATGGATTTATATTCCAGGCTTCCCTCCTAGTAAGGATTGGTTGGGGTGGTTCCCCTCCACTGCTGTGCCTGTAGCTCTCTGCAGCCAAGGTCAGTGATGAGTCTGTCCGTAGGAGAGTAGTCGAGTAATCAGACCACACCTGCTGTGCTTGTGCTCTCTGCAGCCAGTGTATGTACTGTCCCTGGAGGGATGTGTAATCAAGACCTCACACTGCGTGTGCTGCTGTCTCTCTGCAAGCCATGTTAGGTAATTGTCTCTGGAGAGAAGAGATGTGTAATCAGACTCACACGCTGTGCTCTGTGCTCTCTGCAGCCAGTGTTATGTATTGTCCTGGAGAGATGTGTAATCAGACCTCACACTGCTGTGCTCTGTGCTCTCTGCAGCCAGTGTTATGTATGTCCCTGGAGAGATGTGTAATCAGACCCACACTGCTTGTGCTCTGTGCTTCTCTCAAGCCATGTTAGTATTGTCCCTGGAGAGATGTGTAATCAGACCTCACACTGCTGTGCTCGTGCTCTCTGCAGCCAGTGTTATGTATTGTCCCTGGAGAGATGGTGAATCAGACCTCACACTGCTGTGCTCTGTGCTCTCTGCAGCCAGTGTTATGCATTGTCCCTGGAGAGATGTGTAATCACACTCACACTGCTGTGCTCTGGCTCTTGCAGCCAGTGTTATGTATTGTCCCTGGAGAGATGTGTAATCAGACCTCACACTGCTGTGCACTGCGCTCTCCTGAGCCAGTGTTATGTATTGTCCCTGGAGGATAGGTGTAATCAGACCTCACACTGTGTGCTCGTGCTCTCTGCAGCCAGTGTTCAGTATGTCCCTGGAGAGATGTGTAATCAGACCTCACACTGCTGTGCTCTGTGCTCTCTGCAGCCAGTTGTTATGTATTGTCTGGAGAGATGTGTAATCAGGACCTCACACTGCTGTGCTCTGTGCTCTTGCAGCCAGTGTTAGTATTGTCCCTGGGAGAAGGTGTAATCAGACCTCACACTGTGCTCTGTGCTCTCTGCAGCCAGTGTTATGTATTTGTCCTGGAGAGATGTGTAATCAGACCTCACACTGCTGTGCTCTGTGTTCTGCAGCCATGTTATGTATTGTCCCTGGAAGAGGTGTAATCAGACCTCACACTGCTGTGCTCTGTGCGCTCTGCAGCCAGTGTTATGTATTGTCCCTGGAGAGATGTGTAATCAGACCTCAACATGCTGTGCTCTGTGCTCTCTGCAGCCAGTGTTATGTATTGTCCTGGAGGGGGGGGATGTGTATAATCAGACATTTGATCCCTTGCTTTGTTTATTTAATAGCAGCCAGGACGTTTGATATACTGGATTTATCCCAGGATTGTGAGTTCTTAACTCCTAGGTGGGGGTTCCTTTAATTGTTGCAGCCAGTAAAGATATATAATCATATTTTGTGTATGTATGGAATTAGTAAAAACGCAGGACTGTTGAAATATGGGATTGATACGCCAGAATTAAGGCCATGTACACACATGCTGTGATCTGATGATCTCTGCAATGTATTGTTTTCTCCACACTGTAAAGTTGGTTGTGCAGGCGTCTTAGATCGAAAGTGCATTGTAATAAAATAACACAGTGATGTCAAATGATGAGATCCTTCTTCTTGGCTGTTGTTGATGGAGGTGTTTTGTCCCGATGCCCTGGGCCGGTTCTGCTCTCTGGCCCTGCCGCTGGTTCTGTCTCTGCCTCCATGCTGGTTCTGTCTCTGACCTCTGCTGGTTCTGTCTATGCATCTGCTGGCGTTCTGTCTGCATCATGCTGGTTCTGTCTCTGCATGCCTGCTGGTTCTGTCTCTGCATCTGATGTTCGGTCTCTGCCTCCTGCTGGTTCTGTCTCTGCATCCTGCTGGTTCTGTCTTGTGCTAGTTCTGTCTCTGCCTCGTGCCGTTTCTGCCTCTGCCGCGTGCCGATTCTGTCTCTGCCTCCTGCTGGTTCTGTCTTGTGCCAGTTCTGTCTCTGCCTCCTACCGGTTCTGTCTTGTGCTAGTTCTGTCTCTGCCTCGTGCCGATTCTGTCTCTGCCTCGTGCCGATTCTGTCTCTGCCTCGTGCCGATTCTGTCTCTGCCTCATGCTAGTTTTGTCTTTGCCTTGTGTGGGTTCTTTCTTTGCCTGGTGCTGGTTCTGCCTCTGCCTGGTGCCGGTTCTGTCTCTGCCTCCTGCTGGTTCTGTCTTGTGCTAGTTCTGTCTCTGCTTCGTGCTGATTCTGTCTCTTCCTCGTGCCGATTCTGTCTCTGCCTCGTGTGGGTTCTGTCTCTGCCTCAAGCCGATTCTGTCTCTGCCTCATGCTAGTTTTGTCTTTGCCTCGTGTGGGTTCTGTCTCTGCCTGGTGTCAGTTCTGCCTCTGCCTGATGCCGGTTCTGTCTCTGCCTGGTGCTGGTTGTGTGTACACCTCTGCACATCACTTTGCACTGAGCTGATTTTCGGTGTCGCCCGCTCGGGAGACGTTCTTGTTTTTTTTTTTTTGTGTTAGGTTCTACAGCAAAACAAATATATCCGGAACGTACGAGGAGCCCCTGAGGGCGGCCGAGAGGGAAATCAGGAAAGTTTTCTGTTTATTGTATTTGTAGGGAAATAGTTTGAGGCGTTTATACAACTTCCTGACGTGTCGCTCGCTGCGGCGCCGGCGCCTGTGCAGTAATAAGATTCTGCGTCCGACAGGCAGTGAATTTCCTCCGGTCCCAGGATCACAACAGACGATCCAAATATAATTCTTTATTATCCGGAATATTCCCTGCAAATTCTCTCCCGGATAAGTTACAAAATATTTGAAATTCAGTGATCAGATCCCCGGAGCCGTCTCTTCACAAAGTCTCATCCACTTCACGGACCCTTAAAGGGGTTGTCCCATAACAGACACTTATCCAAGGTCAGATTTACCCATAATGCAACCCGTTGATATTGCTTGGGGTCCCTTAATCACAGAGGGGGGCGCAAACTTATCTGCACTCCTTGTACTTACCCCCTATCAACGGTTTATAGGGTGATGCCCGATTACTGGGACGGACCCCCTAACTTTCGGACCCCTTGAGATGACACATTTATCCTCTATTCTATGCCACGACCTCTTTAATAATTGGTTTTATACTGTAGTTATATATCAGCATTGCGGCTGAAATGGGATGTGTACTAACACTGCTGTGCTCTGAAATCACTGCAAATAAATGCTTTATACAGTCTTCCTGTTGCTGTGAGTGACTTCTGCAGCGGGTTCTTGATTAAATACTGTAGCAGTCCCTCAGAGCAGAGGGGAGGGACTATGGAACAGCTGTATGCAGAGAGCAAAGAGTACAGCAGTGTTAGGACATGCTCTCAGTGCAGTTAGAGTAGCCACAATCCTGGAATATTTATCCATTTTTCCTAGTCCTGCTACTACTAACAACATACACAGAGGTCTGATCACACATCTCTCCAGGGACAATACATAACACTGGCTGCAGAGAGCACAGTGCACAGCAGTGTGAGGTTCGTGATTACACACTCTCTCCAGGGACAATACATAACACTGGCTGCAGAGAGCACAGAGCACAGAGTGTGAGGTCTGATTACACATCTCCCCGGGACAAGACATAACACTGGCTGCAGAGAGCACAGAGCACAGCAGTGTGAGGTCGATTACACATCTCTCCAGGGACAATGCATAACACTGGCTGCAGAGAGCACAGAGCACAGCAGTGTGAGGTCTGATTACACATCTCTCCAGAGATAACACATAACACTGGCTGCAGAGAGCACAGAGCCCGCAGTGTGAGGTCTGATTACACATCTCTCCAGGGACAATACATAACACTGGCTGCAAGAGCACAGAGCACAGCAGTGTGAGGTCTGATTACACATCTCTCCAGGGACAATACATAAACACTGGCTGCAGAGAGCACAGAGCACAGCAGTGTGAGGTCTGATTACACATCTCTCCAGGGACAATACATAACACTGGCTGCAGAGAGCACAGAGCACAGCAGTGTGAGGTCTGATTACACATCTCTCCAGGGACAGTACATAACACTGGCGGCAGAGAGCACAGAGCACAGCAGTGTGAGGTCTGATTACACATCTCTCCAGGACAATATATAACACTAGCTGCATAGAGCACACGAGCACAGCAGTGTGAGGTCTGATAACACATCTCTCCAGGGAACAATACATAACACGGCTGCAGAGAGACAGAGCACAGCAGTGTGAGGTCTGATTACACATCTCTCCAGGACAATACATAACACTGGCTGCAGAGGTACAGAACACAGCAGTGTGAGGTCTGATTACACATCTCTCCAGGGACAATACATAACACTGGCTGAGAGAGCACAGAGCACAGCAGTGTGAGGTCTGATTACACATCTCTCCAGGGACAGTACATAACACTGGCTGCAGAGAACCGAGAACAGCAGTGTGAGGTCTGATTACACATCTCTCCAGGACAATACATAACACTGGCTGCAGGGCACAGAGCACAGCAGTGTGAGGTCTGATTACACATCTCTCCAGGACATACAAACACTGGTGCAGAGAGCAAGAGCACAGCAGTGTGAGTTCTGATTACACTTTCTCCAGGGACAATACTAACCTGGCTGCAGAGAGCCAGCACAGCAGGTGTGAGTCTGATTCCACATCTCTCCAGGTACAATACATAACACTAACTGCAGAGAGCACAGAGCACAGCAGTGTGAGGTCTGATTACACATCTCTCCAGGGACATACATAACACTGGCTGCAGAGGAGCACAGAGCACAGCAGTGTGAGGTCTGATACACATCTCTCAGGGACAATACATAACACTGGCTGCAGAGAGCACAGAGCACAGCAGTGTGAGGTCTGATTACCATCTCTCCAGGACAGTACACTAACCTGGATGCAGGAGCACAGAGCACAGCAGTGTGTGAGGTCTGATTACACATCTCTCCAGGGACAATACTAAAACTGGCTGCAGAGAGAGCAAGCCAGCAGTGTGAGTGTGTGATTACATATCTCCAGGACAATAACATAACATGGCTGCAGAGAGCACAGAGCACAGCAGTGTGAGGTCTGGCTATTACACATCTCTCCAGGGACAAACATAACACTGGCTGCAGAGAGCACAGGCAGCAGTGTGAGGTCTGATGACAATCTCTCCAGGACAATACAAACACTGGTTGCAAGAGAGCACAGAGCAAGCAGTGTGAGGTCTGATTACACATCTCTCCAGGGACAATAACACATGGCTGCAGAGAGCACAGAGCACAGCAGTGTGAGGTCTGATTACAATCTCTCCAGGGACAATACATAACACTGGCTGCAGAGAGCACAGAGACAAGCAGTGTGAGGTTGATACACATCTTCCAGGGACATAATAACATGGTGAGAGAGACACAGAGCATAGCAGTGTGAGGTGATTACACATCTCTCCAGGGACAATACATAACATGGCTGCAGAGAGCACAGAGCACAGCAGTGTGAGGTTGCTACACATCTATCCAGGGACATACAACACTGGCTGCAGAGAGCACAGAGCACAGCAGTGTGAGGTCTGATTACACATCTCTCCAGGGACAATACATAACACTGGCTGCAGAGAGCACAGAGCACAGCAGTGTGAGGTCTGATTACACATCTCTCCAGGGACAATCATACACTGGCTGAGAGAGAGCACAGAGCACAAGCAGTAGGTCTGATACTCATTCTCCAGGGACAATACAAACATGGCTGCAGAGAGCACAGAGCACAGCAGTGTGAGGTTGATTACAATCTCTCCAGGGACAATACATAACAATGGCTCAGAGAGCACAGGCACAGCAGTGTGAGGTATGATACATCCTCCAGGGACCAAACATACATGCTGCAGATAGACAGGACAGCCGTGTGGAGTGATTACACATCCTCCAGGGACAATACATAACACTGGCTGCAGAGAACAGACAGCAGTGGAGGTCTGATTACAAATCTCTCAGGACATACATAACACTGGCTGCAGAGAGCACAGAGCACAGCAGTGTGAGGACAAATCCCTAGTGTACTTGGAGAAGTTCTAATCCTGGAATATAGATCCATAGATATAGATCACTGCAGCCCCACCTACAGGTGATTAGTAGTATTACATGCTGTGTCCTCCAGTGTCATAGATCCTCCTTGGAGCTTTCTCTACATCCAGCCCTGACTTCTCATGAAGGTTAAGAGACGAATTTACAAGCGATATTTAGATTTTCGCTTCTCTGGGCGCTTGATGTAATAATGAGGGGCCACGTCTGAGTGATGGTCCATGTTCTGGCTCCGGGTCATGACCCCGATCTGCCCGTGTCACGGCGTCTCATGCCCTTGATTCCTCCTCCGCGCCTCCTTCCATCCCTTACCAGCTGTCAGACGCAACGTGAAGACTTTACGCTAAACGTTCTGCGCTATTTTAAGCTGTCAACGTGTCAAACCTTAATCGCTTTGTTATTTTAACTTCTCAGCACAATTCTTATTCTTCCTGCAAAACTTCTTTTTTTCTCTCTTTTTTGTTGTTGTTTATTACTAATAACACAAAATGGATCTCGCCTGAGAGTCCGGAAAAACGGGATCTATCCCGACCCATAAGCCCAGACCTGGACCTCATCCAGGACAGTACATCCTCACTAATAATGGAATCATTGATGGGGGTCATCACCTAAATGGGGTGTTTTATCCCCATTACTGGGGTCCACAGTGACTGGATGGTGGAGCCCTCTAGTGGTGGTCTTCTAGGCTACTATTGCTGGAGCTCCTGTCATAGTAGCTAAAGGGTTAATCCGGATAATTTCTGGTCCAGGCTAGATTAGATACAGCAGCTCAGCTCTATGTAAAGTGGATGCTTATATATGGGCAGCTTAGATACATCAGTTCAGCTCTGTGTAATAACAACTAAGATACAGCAGCTCAGCTCTATGTAAGGTGGATGTCTATGTAATGGCAGCTTAGATACAGCATCTTAACTCTATGTATGGTGGATGCCTATATAATAGTAGCTTAGATACAGCATCTTAACTCTATGTAAGGTGGGTGCCTATAGACTGGCAGCTTAGATACAACAGCTCAGCTCTATGTATAGTGGATGGTTATATACTGTAATGGGAGCTTAGGTACAGCAACTCAAATCTATGTAAAGTGTATATCTATATAATGGCAGCTTAGATACAACAGCTGAGCTCAATGTATGGCATTTACCTCTATAATGGCAGCTTGATACAGCAGCTCAGATCTATGTAAGGGGGATGCCTATATAATGGCAGCTTGATACAGCAGCTTAGATCTATGTAGTGGGATGCCTCTATAATGGCAGCTTAGATACAGCAGTTCAGATCTATGTAAGGTAGATGCTATATAATGGCAGCTTAGATACAGGCGCTTAGCTCATTGCATGCATGGCTCTACAATACAGTATATGGTATATAGCAAACTATACGCAGTGAGAAGTCATAATGCACCCGTTATATCCTGGGGTGTCTTGAAGGGGTAGAAGGAGAGTTCTGTAAACCCTGGCAGATGCAGATTTCTAGTTATTTGACTATTTACCAAATACTGCTATAACTGACATTAAAAGGTTAATGATCTCCTAAAAGGGGGGTGATTGGACATCTCTGCAGTTTGTGTCATGACTCTCAGTGCACAGAGTGCAGGTAAAGAATTTACCATGCTTAAATTCCAGACAGAGGGAATTTTCAATCTAAGAAACTGAAAAAGACCCCGTGACCCTGTGGACTTTTTTTTTTTTTTTTATAATTTGGCACAAAGAAAAAACAAAGCATAAAAACTAGAATAAAAGCAAAAAAGGACATAAAATTTCAGAAATTATTAAAATCGTTTCTAATAATCCTATTAGAACTTTACAAGGCCAACAAATAGAAGCAAAAAAACAAATAAACAAAACAAAATGAAAAACAAAATTATGAAAAGTCTGAGAATCTGGAATCATTTCCCTTCTGTAACCTGTGGAGGTAGCGAGAGCGAGTGAGGAGATTAATCAGAATCCATCGAGATAAAAAAAAAGAACCTGACAAGTTTAATTGCTCTCAAATGAAATCATGCAATTAATCCGATTATACATGTAAATAGCGGCTCGTTTTCAGGGTCCTTTTAGCTAATTCTTAATGATGGATTTCTGAATTAATTTTGGCTTGGAACCCGGCTTATCCAATCTAGTGTAACCCTTGTGGAAAAAAAAAGTATAAAACATATCCGGACAAATATATCGGTATATACAGGTAACGGTCATAGTATATTATATACAGGATATACAGGTATAATATTATATACAGGATTATAGGTCATATATATTATATACAGGTATATCACATTATATACAGGATATAAAGGTCATATATAATATACAGGTATAATATATTATCTATAAGGTACTTATATTATATACAGGATATACAGGTTCATCATCATATTATATACAGGATATATATATTATCTACAGGTTATACCGGTCTATATATTATATACAGGTATATACAGGTCATATATATTATTAGACAGGATATAGTATATAATATAACAGGATTATACAGGTCATATTATTATATAAGGATATATACAGGTCATATATTATTACAGGATATAGTATATATCTATACAGGTCTATATATATATACAGGATATATACAGGTCATATATATTATATACAGGAATACAGGTCATATATATGTATATACACAGGATATAACAGGTCATATATATTATATACAGATATATTATATATTAGAACAGGTCTATAGATATATACGATATACAGGTCATATATATGATATACAGGGATATTAGTATATATATTATATACAGGATATATACAGGTCATATATATTATATACAGGATATACAGGTCATATATATTATATACAGGATATACAGGTTATATATATTATATACAGGATATATACAGGTCATATATATTATATACAGGTCATATATATTATATACAGGTCATATATATTATATACAGGTTATAAAGAGGTTATATATGTTCTTCATGTTATATAAAGGTCATATATTATATAGAAGTTATATAGGTTACATACAGGTTATATACTGATAGTAAAGATGTTGCATATTTTATGTATAGGTTAAAGAGATTTTATATAGGTTATACAGGTTATATATATGGTATGCAGGTTATAAAGAGGTTAAATATGTAATGTCTAGGTTAAAGAAGAGGTTATGTTAAAAGTTATGTATAGAATATATATAATACAGTATAGGCTGTATGTAAGTTCTATAGGTTATATATATATATATATTAGGATTCATATAGGTTACAGTACAGAGGAGGCTCTGTTTTGCCATAAAATGGGGGGCTTAACATGTAATCCCTATCATATCCACAGCACAGGGGGTACACATCTGCTTCTGATGCTGCTGCCTGGACTCCCCATGATTGGCAAAACGTGGACCGCCGAGTTCCCTATAGATCTCCTATGAGACACGCCAGAAGTCCTATAGAAGACAATGGAGAAGGTTTTTGTCTAGCTCTCCATAGATTGCTCTTATAGCCGTGTATGGAAAGCTGGACAAAACTTGCCTCGTGCCTTGGGCATCTACTACATCTGACATTAAAAGGTTAATGATCTCCTAAAGGGGCAGTGGCGTCTTGTGTCATAAATCTCAGTGCACAGAGTATGAGGTAAGGATTTATGATGCTTAAATTTCCAGACGCGGAAGGAGATCAAAGTCTTGTGGACAGCAGCAGCCACAGCAACCTCTATAGTTACATCTAATGCAGGAAGATGAGGGGGGATGCGGGGGTCTCCCATTCTCATGGTCCTGGGGGTTTTGGTAGTCAGACCTTTCTATAATCCTGCATAATGGGTTGGAAAATGTCCCCAATGAGTGTATTTGCTTTTGAGTCCAGTGTATCTCTGTGCACATTTTTCCAGTGGTGATTCAGCAGTTCACAGAGGGGTCACATAAGGAGTTACACTCGGGTAACATATCCCTTTAAATCTCCGCAGCCGGTTTGTGTGGCGGCGTTGTCTTTTTGGCGGTATCTCCGCTCATCGTTACTGGAGGATGTGATTGAGGCCGAGGCGACACTCACTTGACCCTTAGATTTTTCTTCTAAATGATCTTCTAACTTGTTTAGCAAAACCCACACAGAATTGATTTCCCATTTCCAGTATCATCTACATACTTATGAGTCCAGTGCAATCAACATGCAGCGGAGGGCGCCCCACGTATTAACCTCCTCACTGCCGCTGGGACCGGTGATTATTCTGCAGGAGGAGCTTCACCATTTGTTATCTCCTCTGCACAGAGCGGACGGATAGCATCCGATGTCAGTAATAACCGCAGAGATCACCGAAAGGGTTTCCTAAAACTTATCTGTTATCTGCTCTTCTCCCACGTATGAAACTGAGGGCTCAGTTTTTGAAAAAAAATCTGCGTTTTTTCCGAATCCGTCGGGTTTTCCAATGGCCACCCCCCCAAATTTCCGTTGCGTGCATGCCGGCGCCGATGCACCACAATCCGATCGCGTGCACCAAAAACCCGGGGGAATTTTTGGGAACCCCGACAAAAAATAGCAATTTGGGCCCTTAGTAAATGACCCCCACTGTTGCTGGTACTTCGGCCCAGTCCTCCAGGCAGATCTCCTCTAGAGATGTTTGGGGCTGTCGCTGGGTAACAAGGACTTTCATCTCCCTCCAAAGGTTTTGTATGGGGTGATATGTGGAGACTGGTGAGGCCTCCCAGGACCTGGTCCTGGTGGTGCTGGGGATCATTGTCCTGCTGAGACCCGCCACGTTTCCTCTTCACTGCCCTCGCTGATGGCAGGAGGTCTGCACGATACACGGCCCCATCCGCTCTCTCATGTACACGGATCAGTGGTCCTGATCCCCATCAGCATGATTTCCCCCCAGGCTGCACAGTAGGTAGGTGATCCCTGCAGTCCCTCTCCTCCAAACACCACGAGTTGTGTTTCTACTTTGGTTTCATTTGACCCTCTTCCAATATTCTTCTGGAACATCCAAATCCAAGCCAAAGAGTCTCTGGTGGTTTAGGCCTTTGTTACGTGGGTCCCAGCTTTCTGCAGGTCAGACATTAGGTTCTCTTCTTGTGGTTTTGAGATTGTTTCTCACAGTTCTTGTGATCATTTTGACCCCATGGGGTGGAGCCCCTGATGGAGGGAGGTGATCAGGGTCTTTTATGTCTTCTAGTATTGCTTTCACAGGAGATTACTAACACCGAGCTGCTGCCTATTGCAGGATCAGTCTTCCCAACCTGGTGCAGGGACACAATTGAGTTTCTCGTTTTCATGGGTGCCCCTGCAACCCACGTCTCGGGTCGCAGGTGCACTTGTGTGCCCAGCGTAGCAGCACCCCACGACTCTTACCTCTCTTACCTCTTCACGCTCCAGTGGCGTCTCCTGTGTTCCAGCTTGCGCTCCCGCCTCCTGGAGTGCGTGCGTGTAGGCTCTGTGAGATTTTAGGGGCCAGCATGCCACTTATTGGCACTGGCCGGGCAACACTTGTTAAATAGCCAGCCTCTTCCTGTGACCCCTGCCAGATCCTTTTGCCTCCTAGCCTCAGAGAAAGCTTTGTTTTGTGATTTCTGTGTATTATTTATTGTGACCTTATGCTTATGCTCGATTCTCTGCCGCTTGCCTTGACCTTGTGCTACTACCCCGACTCTGATCCCATGTCCTGACATTCTGCCAGACCAAAACTCCAATTCTGCCTGCCGTTTCTGTAGCTCGCCTTGGCCACCACCACGGGCAAAGTCTCCCCTGTGGAGCGACTGGGTGGTGTCCCGCCAAGGTTCCGTTACCTGAACTGGCTGATCTCACCACTATCATAACACAGCACATTGCTGACTGCGATCTGCAGTCTTCTCTGAGTGACCTCATCTCCCTGGCCACTCGGATTGACATCCGGTTCTAGGAACGTCTGGAGAAGCAGTGCCTAGAACAGCCTAGGATGATATCCTGGTGTTCTCTGAGTCCCATAAGGCTAAAGCAGGTCTAGTACTCCAGCACCTAAGGGCCAATCGCCTATATGCCAGCTCGAGAAGTGCCTATTTCATCAAAAGAGTCTTCCTTTCCTGGGTTATCTCATCTCTGACTAGGAGATTACTGGGCTTTGCTAATTACTACCGGCAGTTCATTCCACATTTTTCCTCCCTCATTTCTCCCATTGTGGTGCTGACCAAGAAAAACGCCAATCCTCGGCTTTGGCCTCCGGCGGCTGAAGAAGCTTTCTTTAAGCTCAGTCGGCCTGATACGGAAAAACTGTTCCTGCTTAGAGGTTGAGCTGGAGCCATTCTCACCCAGAAAGGGCCCAAGGGCCGAACTCTCACTTGTGGTTTCGTTTCAAAAGCCTTCTCGCCCGCGGAGAAGAATTACTCCATAAGTGGTCAGGAGCTTCTGGCCATAAAGCTTGCCGTAGAAGAGTGGCGTTATCTTCTGGAAGGAGCTTGTCATCCGGTCTGTATCTATACTGATCACAAAAATCTCCAGTATCTCCAGATGGCTCAATGCTTCAATCCACAACAGGCTCGTTGGTCTCTCTTCTTCTCTCACTCTAACTTCCAGATCCATTTCCGTCCAGCAGAGAAGAATGTCAAAGCCGATGCTCTCTCTCGTGCCTCCTATGTTATTGGGGACGAACCGGCTTCTCGACATATCTTTCCTCCTGAAAGACTTGTTGCCGCTCCTGTGGATCTACAACAAATTCCTCCGACATGCCCTTCGGAAGTGGATATTATCTTGGGGACATTGCTCTCGTCGCTCTCATCTCTCGTTTCTAGTGGTGGCCAGGTCTGGTCAAGGATGTACGAGACTTTGTGAGTTCCTGTGTTTCCTGTGCCTGAAATAAGTCATCACGTCTCAAGGTCTGTTTCTGCCATGGCCCATACCCAGCTGCCCATGGACTCACATTGCCATGGACTGGATCTTCCACTTTCGTCTGGTAATACTGTCATCTGGGTGGTCACAGTCCGTTTGTCTAAAATGTCCCACTTCATTCCTCTGCCTAGTCTGCAGTCAGCTCCTGGTCTTACCAGCTAGTTCTTTCTCCACATCTTCCGGCTTCATGGACTTCTTCAGCACATTGTCTCGGACCGAGAGGTCCAGTTTGTTACTAGGTTCTTGCATCCTTGTGCAACCAACTTCAAGGAAAGCTGGACTTTTCCTCTGCCTATCATCCACAGTCAAACGGGCAAGTGGAGAGAGTCAATCAGACTGTTATCGACAGGACGACCGGCTCACCCTATTACCTTGAGTGGAATTCTTCTATAATTCCCTGACTCTGAATCTGCCGGCGCCGCTCCCTCCTTTATTGTCTATGGACGACATCCCCGCCCACCTCTTCCTCTTTCCATGCCATCTGATGTTCCCACCATGGAAGACTTGTTGCAAGAGATCAAGTCCATCCAGGAGCAAACTCGGCAGTGCCTACTAAAGTGTCCGCCTGTACCAACCCCAGGCCGATAAAAAAATGCAGACCTCCTCTAGCCCTCTCTCCGCTATAAACTCGGACCTCGTTTCCTGGGTCCTGTGGAGCGACTTAGTGGTATCCTGCCGCAAGAAGTCCAACCCACTTTGCGGCGGGCTCTGGTAAATACCCGGTGTTGGCTTATGTCATCGCTCGTGGTGGTTCACCATCACCGACCCTGACAATGGTCCAGCGTCACACTGGCCCACCGGATTAACGGAGAAACCTCCGGTGGGCCCTGAGTCCCCACACTTATTGTATTTAGAAGGGCATAATTTCACAATGATTGGGCGCTGTGTCCGCCAGTGCCCGATCTCGGCCTGGACACTTGGCAGTAGGGCTGGCACAGTCGCGCTGCGCACTTCCTCTGCGAGTCCACACTCTGATGCCGGCAGCGGCCGCTCACACAGAGGAAGTGCGCGGTGACTGACTGGAAGCAGTAGCGTGACATTAGAGAAAGCCCCGAGAAAGCAGCAGCCACTTGAGGAGGTGAGGGGACGGGTGGCCCTGTAAAGGCAGCTCTGGGGGAGGGTCCCCTGTGATTTCCTCTTTGGGGGGGAGAGGGTCCCCTGTGATTTCATATTTGGGGGGGAGAGGGTCCCCTGTGATTTCATCTTTGGGGGGAGAGGGTCCTGGTGATTTCATCTTTGGGGGGAGAGGGGCCCCTGTGATTTCAGGATTGGGGGAGAGGGGCCCCTGTAATCTCAGCTCTGGGGGGAGAGAGGCCCCTTTAATGACAGCTCGGGGGGGGGCTGTAATGGCTACTATGGGGAGAGGGGGGGGGGCACTGTAATGGCAGCTGTGGGAGGACAGAGGAGCCATTACTATCTGATCCCGGGTGGAGATGGCATTATACATCCTTAAGGTGGCAGCATAAATATACTGAATGCTGTTGATGAATCCATAAATAACCTTCTATTCTGGGTTCTGATTATCTCATCTCCTCGGAATATAATTATATTAAAAGGAAAATTTTTCTTTAGTTTATTACAGGTCAAAGTACCAGGAGAACAGGATCATGAGAGGGACTACAACAACCCCCATCCGTAGGTCCGGCCCACTGATCATCAGCTGAGTATCCGGCGTGTAGCTCATACACTTATTACATGTTCAGGCATAATCAAAGGCCCCAACCAGGGTCGGCCCTTTATCATCTATTGGGGAATAGATATGGGGAACCTCTGGGGAGCAGTACAAGGCGACTCTATATGGGACACAATGGCCTATAGGCTCCACCAGGCACCGGGATCATGCCCTCCTGCCGGCTGTGCACCCTGTGGTTATTTCAGATAAATATGGTTTCCATCGAGATCCAATCACTAGAAGTGGAAATTCCACTGTACGGCTAACTGGAGACAAGGTGCTAATCCGAAGATAGGAGAACATGACAGAACACAGGTTTGTAGGGTCTGACTACATGTAGGACCTATGTGTAGTCTGTTACCATGGAGACCCATAAAATAAGCTACTATTTTCACATAGTATCTAGAATTGGGGTAGACTAGTGATGGGTTTTGTGGGGAGTCATTTTAGGTAACCTATCTGGGGAATTTTGGAGCATCCAACCAGAGGAATCACTAACTTTACCAATCACGAATCGCCACAAAATCAGGGCTGCATTCAAACAACACAAACTTTCACCTTTACCTGCAATGTCAGACTGAGGTTCCTTCGGCCCTCTGGGGGTCACTCTTTATCATTCCCTAGTAAACAGCTCTGACCAACCTCCAAATTATGGGATCTGGTATTAGATTAGATCCTGGGCCCACCGGAGGATCCTCCGATTCTATGGTGGGCCAGTCAGACACTGGTTACTTTGGTTTGGTTCTCCTGCACTTGCACGGTCACTGAGTGAGGCTGGAGTAGCACTTGCCTTCAGGGAACATGGGTTTTGGAAAGTAGACTCAAAAATTTAGGGTAATTTGGGACAGTAAACCACCGGTTTACAAGGATCGGTGGTGGCTTGGTGTGACAGGATCCCTTTAAGGAGTAGTCATCAGGACACCAGTCAGTGGCGTCAACTTTTTGAATGTTTTAAAGCTTTTTTGATCATCACCATCATAATACATGGCCAATTCTTCGCCTCTCTTTCTTCTGCGCTAATTATGAAATAATTTTAACAAAAGTGTCCGGTAATTAGCGGCGGGGGGAGACGAGGGCGCACTCGCAAGGTGTAGCAACAAATTAGGGAGAATGTCAAGTGTGTTTACACTTCTCGCTTCTCCTTTATTAAATGAAGGATTTACGAGATTGCCGCGATAATTGCTTCATTTATTAGACCTGATTAATCTGTCATTAATACCACAGCACCAACAGGCGAGTGCCGGAAACATCTCCGCAGCAAAGCGACGCCTGGAGCCGAGGGGAAGGGGGCTCCTGCATGCGGCAAAGGGCAGATACCAGGTCTGTACCTACCAGGGGTCTATGTGCCGCTCTATATGTCATCCCCTTTATACAGGATAGGAGTAGTAGTACTGTACTGTGCCCATTATTATGCGGGATTAGGAGGAGTAGTTAGTACGTACTGTGCCCATATATACGGATAAGGAGTAGTAGTAAGTACTGTACTGTGCCCATAATACAGGATAGGAGTATAGTACGTTACTGTGGCCCCATATTAACGGCATAGGAGTAGTATATTAGGTACGCTTGCCCCATATACGATAGCGAGTATAAGTAAGTAGTAGTATACTGTACTGTTGCCCATATAACAAGGATAGGAGTAGTAGTAACTTAGCTAGTGCCCAATATATCAGGATAGCGATAGTAGTTTACTGTGCTGTGCCATATATACATATATGCTAGGTGTACTTGATTTGCCATATATAATAAGGAGGATAGTAGAGTACGTGCTGTGCCCATATATAAGGATAGGAGTAGTAGTCCTGTGCTGTGCCATATATACAGTATAGAGGATGTAGTTACTGTGCTGTGCCTTACTATAGAGTATAGCTGTGCTGGCAATATAAGGATAGGTGTAGCTGTTGCTGTGCCCATATATACAGGATAGGAGTAGTAGTACATGCTCGTGCTCATATAGTATCAGGACAGAGTAGAGTACGGTGCTGTGTCCTATTACAGGAAGGAGTAGTAGTACTAGTGCTTGGCCCATATATACGGATAGGAGTAGTAGTACTGTGCTGTGCCCTATATACAGCGATAGGAGTGAGTAACTGTGCTGTGTCCATATAACAGGATAGAAGTTAGTAGTACTGTGGCCTGTCCCATATACTACAGAATACGAGGAGTAGTACTGTGCGTGCCCCAAGTATACAGGATAGGAGTAGTAGTACTGTGCTGTGCCCATATATACAGGATAGGAGTAGTAGTACTGTGCTGTGCCCATATATACAGGATAGGAGTAGTAGTACTGTGCTGTGTCCATATATACAGGATAGGAGTAGTAGTACTGTGCTGTGCCCATATATACAGGATAGGAGTAGTAGTACTGTGCTGTGCCCATATATACAGGATAGGAGTCGTAGTACTGTGCTCATATATACAGGATAGGAGTAGTAGTACTTATTACCCCTGCTATCAGCTCTATTTGTGTCCTGAGGTTGGGACATTTGGCTGCTGCTCCCGTAGGGTCTTGTGTGGTTACACCCCCGGGCACTGCAGTCTAATATCACCTGTTGGACCAAAGATTAGGCACAATTCTCCATGTCTTGGTAACTGTTTCGTTCTTTTCCTTGTATAATGTATCAGATGTTCCTTCTTTGGGTCTGTAGTTTGTGGCAGTAAGTGCCGACCGGTAACATCTGCTTCAGGGGCCTCGTGCACAAATCCCGAATATCTGACTCATTGGAAATAAAATTGCTGCAGGGAAACAATCTGGAGGAGCAGAGAAATAATCGCAGCATTTACCCCAGAGCTGCCGCTAATCTCCACCATCAGTCTCCGCAAACCACGTCCAGAGATATCCGGGGAAAACGGGGGAAATCATCCGACATTCACTGCTGACCTTCATCTCTGCTGTCAGAAACTTTATTGCAAAATACAATGTAATTAGGGGACATAGGTAAAGGAAAAGTGTCACCAGAAAATTACCTCTATATAGATAACACTGACCCATCATTACATCACTACTGACAATAGATGATGTCACAGCTTATCTCCTCCCCCTCTCTGTACAATGACCTCTATATAGATAACACTGACCCATCATTACATCACTACTGACAATAGATGATGTCACAGCTTACATCACTATGACAAGATGATTGTCCCAGCTTATCCCCTCCCCCTCCTGTAACAATGACCTCACCTCTATATAGATAATACTGACCCATCATTACATCACAACTGACAATAGATGTCACAGCTTATCTCCTCCCCCCCTCCCTGTACAATGACCTCTATATAGAGAACACTGACCCATCATTACATCACTACTGACAATAAATGATGTCACATGTCAGGTTATTATATAGAGGTCATTTTCTGGTGATATTTTTCCTTTAACCCTTTAATTTTGTACATATTGTGATGGAGAATGTTTTCTTCTGCGTCTCCTCTCAGCAGTGAATGTCGGATGATTTCCCCCGTTATCCCCGTGATATCTCGGGACGTGGTTTGCGGAGACTAGTGGAGCTTAGGGAAAGCTCTGGGGTAAAATGCGCGATTATTTATCGCTCGTCCAGATTGTTTCCCTGCAGCAATTTGTATTTCAAATGAGTCAGATATCGGGATTTGTGCGACGAGGGCCAATTGAAGAAGGATGTTTAACGGGTCGCAACGTAAGGCCACAAAACTACAGACCCAAAAGGACCAGGAACATATGATACATATACAGGAAAAAGAACGAACAGTACCAAGACATGGAGAATTGTGCCTAATATTTGCGTCCAACAGGTGATGATTAGACTGCAGTGCCATGGGGGGGGTTTGGGTGTAAAACCACCACAAGACCTACGGGAGCAGCAAGCAAATGTCCCAACTCAGGACACCCAAATAGAATGATAGCAGGGGTAATAAGTACACTACTCCTTCATGTATATCTGAGACAGTACGCCTAAACGACCCACTCAGCATTCAAGGTATATATGGGCACAGACAGTTTTACTACTACTCCATCATGTATATTGGCACAGCCACAGTTACTACTACTCCTATCCGTATATAGTCGGCACAGCACAGTACCTACTACTCCTATCCTGTATATAGTGGGCACAGAACAGTACACTACTCTTATTCATGTATATTTATGGGCACAGCACAGACAACTTACTACTACTCCACCTGTATATATGGGGCAACGCACTAGTACTACTCCTCGTATTCTGTTAGATATGGGCACAGGGGCCACAGTACTTACTACTTCTATCCTGTCTATATGGAAAAGCACAGTAATACTACTCCTATCGCTGTATATAGGGGCACAGCACAGTACACTACTCCTATCCTGTATATATGGGCCAAGCACTAGTACACTACTCCTATCCTGTAATAGGACACAGACACAAGTACTACTACTCTGTCCTGATATATTGAGCACGAAATGGTACTACTACTCCTATCCTGTATATTATGGGCACAGACAGTACACATCCATCCGGCTATATATGTGCCACAGCACAGTAACTACGACCCTATTTATTATATATGGCACAGCCAGGACTACTACTCCTATCCGTTATATATGGGCACAGCACGTACTTACTAATCCATCCTGTGATATATAGGCAAAGAAATAAGTACTACCTAAATGCATATTATGTATATATGGCACAGCACAGTAAATACTAATCCTATCCAGATATATTCGGGCACTAGCAAAGTTATACTACTCCTATCCTTGTATATATGGGCAACAGTACAGTTACTACTACTCTTATCCGCAGAATATGGGCAAGTACCAGTATACTACTCCTATCCGTAATATGGGGCACAGAACTAGTGACTATACTCCTATCCTGTAATTAGGGCACAGTACAGTAATACTACTCCTTATCCGTATATATGGGCACAGTACAGACTACTACTCCCTCCTGTATATATGCGGCACAGTACAGAATGACTACTCTTACTGTCATAATATGGGCACCAGTACAGTACTACTACTCCTATTCCGTATAAAGGGTGAGGACATTATAGAGCGGAACATAGGACCCCGGTAGGTACAGACTGCGTTATCTGCCCTTTGCGCATGAAGGAGCCCCCTTCCCTCGGCTAACAGGCGTAGCTGTGCTGCGGCGATGTTTCCCGGCACTCGCCTGTTGGTGCTGTGGTAGAAATGGAACGATTATTAATCTAGGTATAATAAATGAAGCAAGTTATCGCGGCAATCTCGTAAATCCTTCATTTAATAAAGGAAGAAGCCGAGGAAGTGTAAACACACTGACATTCGTCCTAATTTGTTTGCACACCTTGCTTGGAGGGTGCGGCCCTCGCTCCCCCCCGCTAATACAGGACTACTTTTTGTTTTAAAATTATTTCATAATTCGCGAAGAGAAGATAAGAGAGGCGAAGAATTGGCCATGGATTATGATGGTGAGGATCTAAAAAAAGCTGCAAAACATTCAAAAAAGTCGTGATTTGCCACTGATCGTGGTGTCTGATTGAATACTCCTTAAAGGATCCTGTCACACCAAGCAAAACAGATCCCTTTGTAAACCGGTGGTTTACTGTCACAATATTAACCTAATTGTGAGTTATATTTCTTTGGAAAACCAGTTATACCTGAAAGGGCCCAGTGCTACTCCAGCTGCAATCATTCGTGACCGTTTTGGCAAGTGTCAAGGAGAACCAAACCCAAGTAAGCAGTGTCTGACTGGCACACCAAGAAATAAGGAGGTCCCCGGTGGGCCCAGGAGGATTAACCAATAACCAGATCCATAAATTGGGAGCGTTGCAGAGCTGTTTACTAGGGAATGATAAAGGAGTGCCCCCAGAGGGCCGAAGGAACTCAGTCGACATTGCAGGGAAAGGTGAAGTTTGTGTTGTTTGAATGCAGCCCTGATTTTGTTGCGACGATTCGTGATTGGTAAAGTTAGTGATTCCTTATGGTGGATGCTCCATCCAAAGATTCCCCAGATAGGTACCTAACCTTAAAAGACTCCCCACAAAAAACCCCATCACTAGTCTACCCCAATCTTCTAGATTTACTATGTGAAAATGTTGCGATTTTATGTGTCTCCATGGTAACAGACTACACATAGGTCATACATGTCGTCAGACCCTACAAACCTGTGTTAGTAATGTTTCTCCTATCTTAGGATAGCACCTTGGTCTCAGTTAGCCGGTACAGTGGAATTTCCACTTATAGGGATTGGAATCGATGGAAACCATATGTATCTAAATACCACAGGGTTGCCAGCCGGCAGGAGGGGCATGGCATGATCACGGTGCCGGGTGGAGCCGATATGCCCATGGTCAAAATATAGAGTCGCCTTGTACTGCTCCCCAGAGGTCCCCATATCTATTACCAAATAGGATGATATAAAGGGCGACCCTGGTTGGGGCCTTGAGTTATGCCACTGAACATGGTAATAAGTGTTTGAGCTACACGCCGGATACTCAGTGCATGACAGGGGGCCGGACCAAGGATGGGGGTTGTTGTAGTACCTTATGATCCTGTTCTCCTGGTACTTTGACTGTAATAAACTAAAGCAAAAATTTCCTTTTAATATAATTATATTCCGAGGAGAGGGATAATCAGAACCCGAATTTAGAAGGTTATTTATGGATTCAATCAACAGCATCAGTTATAGTTTATGCTGCCACCTTAAGGATGTATAATGCATGCCACCCTGGATCAGAGTAGTTTAAGGGCTCCTCTGTTCCTCCCCACGCGCCTACAGTGCCCCCCCCCCCCTTCTCCCCATACGTAGCAATACAGCCCCCCCCGAGCTGTCATTAAAAGGGGACTCTCTCCACCAGAGGATGAGATACAGGGGCCCCTCTCCACAATCTGAAATCACAGGGGGCCCATCTCCCCCCCAAAGATGAAATCACCAGGGACCCTCTCCCCCAAAGATTGAAATCACAGGGGACCCTCTCCCCCAAAATATGAAATCACAGAAGGACCCTCTACCCCCCAAAGAGGAAAATCAAAGGGGAACCCTACCCCAGAGATGCCCCTTTACAGGGCCAACCGTACCATCACCTCCCTCAAAGTGGCTCGTGCTGCTTTCTAGGGGATTTCTCTAATGTCACGCTAATGCTGACGTCAGTCAACGCGCACTTACCTATGTGTGAGAGGCCGGCTGCCGGCATCAGAGTGTGGACTCGCAGAGGGAAGTGCGACAGCGCGACTGTGCCAGCCCTAATGACCAAGTGTCCAGGCGAAGAGCGGGCATGGCGACACAGCGCCCAATCATTGGAAATTATGAACTTCTAAAAATACAATACGTGTGGGAGACCTCAGGGCCCACCGAAGGTTTCTCCGTAATCCGGGGGCAAGTGTGACGATGGACCATTGTCAGGGGCGGTGATGGGAACCACCAAGAGCGATGAACATAAGCAAAAACCGTGGTATTACCGAGCCCGCCGCAAAGTGGGTGGACTTCTGCGGCGGATACACTAAGTCGCTCCAACAGGGACCCAGAGGGAAAAGGGTCCGGAGTTATGCGGAGAGAGGCTAGAGGAGGTCTGCATTTTTTGATCGGCTGGGGTTGGGACAGGCGGACACTGTAGTAGGCATGCCGAGTTGCTCCTGGGATGGGACTTGATCTCTTGCAACAAGTCTTCCATGTGGGAACAACATCAGATGGCATGGAAAGAGGAAGGAGGGGGCGGGGATTGTGTCCATAGACAATAAAGTAGGGAGCGGCGCCGAAGAGTCAGAGTCAGGATTATAGAAGAATTCCCTTCAAGGGAATAGCGGTTGAGCCGGTGTCCTGTCGATAACAGTCTGATTGAATCTCTCCTAATGCCCGTTTGACTGTGGATGATAGGCGGAGGACAGTCAGCTTTCTTGAAGTGGTTGCACAAGGATGCAAGAACCTAGTAACAAAACTGGGCACCTCCGGTCCGAGACAATGTGCATGAAGAAGTCCATGAAGCCTGAAGATGTGGAGGAAAGACCTAGCTGGTAAGACCAGGAGCTGACTGCAGACTAGGCAGAGGAATGAAGTGGCCATTTATAGAACAAACGGACTGTGACCACCCAGATGACAGTATACAGACGGAAGTGGAAGATCCAGTCAATGGCAATGTGAGTTCCATGGGCAGCTGGGTATTGGGACATGGCAGAAACAGACTTTGCGACGTGATGACTATTCAGGAACCAGGAAACACAGGAACTCACATAAGTCTCGTACATCCTTGACAGACCATGGGCCACACTAGAAACGAGAGATGAGAGCGACGAGAGCAATGTCCCAAGATAAATCCAATTCGAAGGCATGCGGAGGAATTGTTGTAGATCCACAGGGAGCGGCAACAAGTCTTTAAGGAGGAAAGATTATGTCGAGAAGCCGGTTCGTCCCCAATAACATAGGAGGCACGAGATGGAGTAGCATCGGCTTGACATTCTTCTCTGCGGACGGAAATGGATATGGAAGTTAGAGTGAGAGAGAAGATGTGAGACCAAAGAAGGCCGTCGTTGGATTGAAGCATTGAGCCATCTGGAAGAGACTGGGATTTTTGTGATTCAGATAGATACAGGACAGGATGACAAGCTTCTTCCAAAGGCATAACGGCCACTATTCTACGGGCAAGCTTTAATGCCAGAGAGAAGCTCATGACCACTATGCGAGGAATCTTCCGCGGGGACCGGAGACGGCTTTGAAACGAAAACACCAAGTGAGGAGTTAGGCCCTTGTGGCCCTTCGGGGTGAGAATGGCCCAGTCAACCTCTAAGCAGGAACAGGTTTTTCCGTATCAGGCCGGAATGGAGCTTAAAAGAAAGCTATTCCAGCCGCCGGTCCGGAGGCAAAAGCCGAGGATTGGCGTTTTTCTTGGTCAGCCCACAATGGGGAAATGAGGGAGGAAAAATGTGGATATGAACTGACAGGTAGTAGGTTAGAGTAATGAGCACAGCCAGTAAATCTCCTAGTCAGAGATGAGATACCCAGGCAAGGAAGAATCTTTGATGAAAATAGGCACTTCTCGAGCTGGCCTATAGGCGATTGGCCTCTTAGGGCTGGAAGTACTAGACCTGATTTATGGCACTTATGGGAATAGAGAACACCAGGATATCATCTAGGATTTGTCTAGGCAATCTTCTCCAGACAGTTCCTCAACGGATTGTCAATCCGAGTGGCCAGGGAGATGAGGTCACTCAGAGAAGGACTGCAGGATATGCAGTCAGCAATTGTGGTGTTATGAGAGTGGTGGAGATCAGCCAGTTCAGGTAACGGAAACCTGGCGGACACCACCCAGTCGCTCCAAAGGGGATGATTTGCCGTGGTGGTGGCCAAGGCGAGATACCAGAAAACGGCAGGCAGAGAATTGGCAGTTTTGTCGGAGAAGCAGGGACATGGATCAGAGTCGGGGGGTTCTCCTCTCTTTTTTTTCTTCCTTGTAGTAGCACAAGGTCCAAGGCAAGCGGGCAGAGAAAGGAATCGAGCAATAAGCATAAGGCTCACAATAAACTAAACACAGACATCACTAAAACAAAGCTTTGTGAGGTAGGAGGGAAAAGGAATCTGGCAGGGGTCACCAGGAAGAAAGAGGATAAGGGTTGGCTATTTAACAAGTGTGCCCGGCCCAGTGCCAATAAGTGGCATGCGGGCCCCTAAAATCTCACAGAGATACACGCAACGCCACTCCAGGAGGCAGGCTGGGGGGCGAGCGCAAGGCTGGAACACAGGGAGACGCACTGGAGCGTGAAGAGGTAAGAGAGGTTAAGAGTCGTGGGGTGCTGCTCGCTGGGGCAACACAAGGTGCCCTGCGACCGCGACGGGGTTGCAGGGGGCAACCCATGAGAACGAGAAACTCAATTGTGTCCCTGACACCAGGTGGGAAGACCTGATCCTGCAATAGGCAGAGCCAGGTAGTTAGTAATCTCCTGTGAAAAGCATATAGAAAGATAAAAGACCCGATCACCTCCCTCCATCAGGGCTCCACCCCATGGGGTCAAAATGATCACAAGAACTGTGAGAAACAATCTCAAAACCACAAGAAGGAGAAACAATTCTGACCTGCGAAAGCGGCGGACCACGTAACCAAAGGCCCTAAACACCAGCGGACTCTTTGGCTTGGATTTGGATGTTCCGAAGAATATTGGAAGAGGGTTCAAATGTAAACCAAAGAGAAACCAAATCGTGGTTTTGGAAGGAGAGGGACTGCAGGGATCATCTACCTACTGTGCAGCCTGGGGGGAAACATGTGATGGGGATTAGGAAACTGAATCGTGTACATGACGAGAGCGGCTGGGGCCGTGTATCGTTGCACAGACATCCTGCAATCAGCGAGGGCAATTTGAAGAGGAGAAACGTGGCGAGGTCTAAGCAGGACAATGATCCCCTCAACCACCAGGACCAGGTCCTGGAGGTCCTCACCAGTCTCCCACATATCACCCCATACAAAACCGTTGAGGGAGATTAAGTCCTTGTTACCCAGCGAAAGCCCCCAAACATCTCTAGAGGGAGATCTGCCTGGAGGAATGGGCCGACCAGGTTTAACCAGCAAACAGGGGGTTCATTACTAAAGGGCCCAAATGACTATTTTTGGTGTCGGGGGGTTACCAAAAAATTTCCCCAGGGGGTTTTTGGTGCAACGCGATAGGATTGTGGTTGCATCGGGACGCCGGATGCACGCAACGGAAATTTGGGGGGGTGGGCCATTTGGAAAACCCGACGGTATTCGGAAAAAAAACGCAGATTTTTTCAAAACCGTAGCCATCAGTTTCATAAGTTGAGAAGAGCAATAACAGATAAGTTTTAGGAACACCCGTCGGTGATCTCTGCGGTTATTACTGACACAGGATGCTATCCGTCAGCCTTCTGTGCAGAGGAGATAAGAAATGGTGAAGCTCCTCCTGCCAGAAGTAATCACCGGTACCACCCGGCAGTGAGGAGGGTTAATACGTGGGGCGCCCTCCGCTGCAGGTTGATTTGCATGGACTCATAAGTATGTAGATGATACTGGAAATGGGAAATCAAGTCTGTGGGGGTTTTGCAAACAAAGTAGAAGATCATTAGAAGAAAAATCTAAGGTTCCAGTGGTGGCGCCTCGGCCTCAATCACATCCCCAGTAACGATGAGCGGACGATACCGCCAAAAAGACAACGCGCCACACCAAAACGGTGCGGAGATTAAAGGGATATATTGTGTTACCCGAGTGTAACTACTTATGTACCCTCTGTGAACTGCTGAATCACACCTGGAAAAATGTGCACAGAGATACAAATGGACGCAAAAGCAAATACATAATGGGGACATTTCAAACCCCATATGCAGGATATAGCAAGGTTCTGACTACCAAAACCCCCTAGGACCATTGAGAATGGGAGACCCCCGCAATCCACCCTATCTTCCTGCATTAGGTAAACTATAGAGGGTTTTGCGTGGCTGATGATGTCCACAAGACTTTATCTCCTTCCGCGTCTGGAAATTTAAGCACTCATAAATCCTACCTCATACTCGTGTGCACTGCGATTATGGACCACAGACGCCACTGACCCTTTAGGAGATCATTAACCTTTGAATGTCAGATTGTAGTAGATGCCCAAGGACGAGGAAAGTTTTGTCCAAGCTCCAACACGGCTATAAGAGCAATCTATGGGAGAGCTAGGACAAAAACCTTCTCCATTGTCTTCGATAGGAAGTCTGGCGTTTCCTTATTTAGCGGAGTGGTCATAGGAGATATATAGGGAACTCGGCGGTCAAAGTTTTGCCAATCATGGGGAGTCCGGCAGAGCAGCATCAGAAGCAGATGTGTACCCCCTGATGCTGTGGATTAATGATAGGGATTACATGTTAAGCCCCCAATTTTATGGCAAAAACAGAGCCTCCTCTGTACGGAAACCGAAATGAATCCTAATATTATATATATATATACCTTAGACTTTACATACAGCCTATACTTGTATTATATATATTCTATACATAACTTAACACCAACCTCTTCTTTAACCTAGACCATTAACGAGTAACCTCTTTATAACTGCATACATATAGAGAACCTTGTAAACCTATATAAAATCTCTTTAACCTATACAAAAATAGGCAAATTTATATCAGTATATAAAATGTATGGAACCTATAAAATTCTTATATAAATATGACCTTATTAACAGGAAGAACATATATAACCTGCTTATAACCCTGTATATAAGAGATATGACCTGTATAAATAGATAGACCTGTAGATAAATAGATGACCTGTCTGATATCCTGTATATAAATATATAACTGTATATTCATCTGTAGATAATATATATGACATGTTATATCCTTGTTATAATAGGATATGACCCGTATATATCCTCCTTGTATATAATATATAGACCTGTATATATCCGGTAGTATAATAAATAACCTGTATATCCTGTATCAAATATATGACCTGATATCCTGTAGATAATATATAGGCACCTGTATATTCATAATAATTCCTGTATATTAATATATAGACCTGTATATAAGTCCTGTATATAATTAATATATTGACCTGAGCTACGTATATACTATATATGAGCCTGTAATATCCTGTATATAATATATAGACCTGTATATAGTATATATATCCTGTATAAAATATATATGACATGATATATCCTGTATAAATATATAGGACCTGTATAACCTGTATATAATACTTATATCATTGTATATAATATATATGAACCTGTATATATCCTGTATATAAGGATATCTGACGGATAACATGTATATAATAATATATCCTTATATAATATATATGACCTGTATATCCTGTATATATATATATGACCTGTATTATAATATTATCTCCTGTAATATATATAATGACTGTACATCTGTATATAAATATATATCCTGGTATTATAATAAAGACCTGTATAGTCCTGTATATAATATATAGGCCTGTATATCCTTTATATAATATATCATCGACCTGTATATCTGTATATAACCGAATATTTGTCCGGATATTTTTTATACTTTTTTTTTTTCCACAAGGGGTTAAACTAGATTGGATTAGCAGGGTTCAGCCAAGAAAGAAATTAATTCAGAAATCCTATATTAAAAATTAGCTAAAAGGACCCTGAAAACGAGACGCTATTTAAAGGTATATCGGATATTAATTGCATATTTCATATTGCTGAGCAAGTTAACTTGTCAGGATTCTTTTTTTTTTTTATCTCGGATGGATTACTGATAATCTCATGCACTGGCTCATCGCATCACTCCACACGGTTAAGAAGGGAAATGATCCAGATTTCTCAGACGTTTCATAATTTGTTTTAATTTTGTGTTTGTTTTATGTTTTTTTTTTTTGGCTTCTTTTGTTGCCCTTGTAAAGTTTTATAATAGGATATTGAGTGAAAACGATTTTAATAAGTCTGAAATTTTTACGTCCTTTTAATGGCTTTTATTTAGTCGTTTATTGTTTGTTTTGTTCTTGTGCCAAATTTATAAAAAAAAAAAAAAACACAAAAAGTCCACAGGGGTCACGGGGTATTTTTCAGTTGTCTTAGATTGAAAGTCCCTCTGTTCTGGAAATTTAAGCATGGTAAATTCTTACTGCACTCTGTGCACTGAGGTCATGACACAAACTGACAAGATGCCAATCACCCCCTTTTTAGGAGATCATTAACCTTTAATGTCAGTGTATAGCAGTAATTGGTTGGTACTAGTCAAATAACTAGAAATCTGCATCTGCAGCGGTTACAGAACCTTCCTTCACCCCTTCAAGGGACACCCCAGGATGTGCTATCTATAACGGTGTGAATTATGACTTGCTCACTGCGTATAGTTGATAATACCAGATTACGTATGTAGGAGGCCATGCATGCATAGAGCTAAGCTGCTGAGCTAAGTGCCAGTATATAGGCATCTACCGACATAGATATGAACTGATGTACTAAGATGCATCTATAAGAGGACATCCACATTAAATAGATTAAGTGATGTACTAAGCGCCATATATAGGCATCCACCTAATTAGATCGAGAGGCTTGTATCTAGCTGCCAGTATAGAGGTAAATGCCATAATTGGGAGCTAGTGTTGATTCAAGCTGCCATTATATAGATATAAATTACATAGAGTTGAGTTGCATGTACCTAAGGCTCCAATTACAGATTATAACCATGTACACTGTGTTGTTGCCATTACATAGAGCGAGCTGTTGTATCTTAAGATGCCCAGTCTATATAGGCCACCCAACTTAATTAGATGTAAGATTGCGTATCTAAGCTACTATTATTATAGGCATCCACCGTACATAGAGTTAAGATGTGTATCGAAGCTGCCATTACATTTAGACATCCACCTTACAAGAGCTGAGCTGCTGTATCTTAGTGTTATTACACCAGAGCTGAAAATGATGTATCTAAGCTTGCCCATATATAACATCCAATTTAATAGAGCTGAGCTATGTATCAATCTAGCCTGACCAGACAATTTATCCGGATAACCCTCATTAGCTACATGACAGGAGTCTCCAGCCACAATAGTAGCCTAGAAGACACACCACTAGAGGGCTCCAAATCACAGTCATGTGGAACCACCAAGTAAGGGGATAAAACACCCATTTAGGTGATGACACACCATCAATGATTCCATTATTTAGTGAGGATCTGTACTGTCAGGGATGAGGTCCAGGTCGGGGCTCTATGGTCGGGATAGGATCCCGGTTTTCGGACTCCCAGGCGAGATCCATTTTGTGTTATAGTAATAAACAACAACAAAAAAGAGAGAAAAAAAGAAGTTTTTGCAGGAAGAATAGAATTGTTGCTGAAAGTAAAATAACAACGCGATTAGGGTTTGACAAGTTGACAGCTTAAAATAGCGCAGAACGTTTAGAGTAAAGTATTTCAAGTTTGCGTCGGACAGCTGGTAAGGGATGGAAGGAGGAGCGGATGGAGGATCAAGGGAATAGGACGCGTGACACGGGAAGATCGGGGTCATGACCGGAGCCATAACATGGACATCACTCAGAAGTGGCCCCTCATTATTACATCAAGGGCCCAGAGAAGCGAACATCCTAAATATGCTTGTAAATTCGTCTCTAACCTTATGAGGAGAAAGTCAGGGCTGGATGTAGGAGAAAGCTCCAAGGAGGATTCTATGACAAGGGAGGACACAGCATGTATATACTACTAATCACTGGTATAGGGTGGGGCTGCAGTGATCTATATCTATGGATAAACCAGGATTAGAACTCTCCAAGTACATAGGGATTGGTATCACACTATGTGCTCTGTTGATCTATGAAAGCCGTGTTAGTGTAGTGTCCCGCGAGAAAGAGATTGTAATCAGTAACTCACACTGATGTGCATCTGGCTATCTGAAGCAACCTAGGGTTATGTATTGTCCCTGGAGTGAAGTTAATCAGACCTAACCTGCTGTGATCTGTGCTACTCTGCAGCCATGTTATGATTGTCACGGGATGGGAGTATAATACAGGACTCACAACTGCTCGCTTGTGCTATGTGCTCTCTTGTTTAAGCCAGTGTCTATGTAGGTCCCTGGATTTGAGATTTGTAATCAGACCTCACATGCTGTGCGCTGTGCTCTCTGCAGCCAGGGTTAGGTATTGTCCCTGGAGAAATGAGAATCAGACCTCACACTGTTGTGCTCGTGTGCTTCTCTGAAGCCAGTGTTAAGACTTGGTCCCTGGAGAGATGTTACATAGAGCCCACACTGCTGTGATCTGCTGATCTCTGCAGCCAGCAGTGTTATGTACGTCCCCTGGAGAGATGTGTAAATCAGACCTCACACCGCTGTGCTCGGTGCTCTCTGCACGCCCAGGTATGTATTATCCCTGGATAGATGTGTGGTAAGGAGACCTCAAACTGCGTGCTCTGTGCCTACGGATAGCCAGTTTGTTAGTTGTATTGTCCCGGCGAGGAGGAGTGTAATCAGACCGTCACACGGGTATGCTCTGTGCTCTCTGCAAAACAGTGTTAGTATTGTCCCTGGTAAGAGAAGAGATGTTGTCATCATAGCCTCACACTGCGGTGATCTGTGCTCTATGGCAGCCCAGTGTTAGTATTGTCCTGGAGAGATGTATAATCAGACTCTCACAATGCTGTGCGCTGTGCTCTCTGAAGCCAGTGTATGTATTGTCCTCGTGAGAGAGATGTGTAATCAGACCTCACACCTGCTATGCTGATGTGATATACTGCAAAAAATGTTATGTATTGGCCCTGGAGGATGTGTCATAACCTACACTGATGTGCTATGTGATATCTGAAGAATGACAGTGTTATGTATTGTCCCTGGAGAGATGTTGTAAGCAAGCCTCAACAAGGCTGTGCTTGTGCTATCTGCAGCAAGTTATGATTGTCCCTGGAGGAGATGTGTAATCACACCTTCACACTGCGTGCTCTGTGCTCTGGCAGGCCAGTGTGATGTATTGTCCCTGTGAGAGATATGGTCATCAGATCCTCACACTGATTGTGCCTCTGTGCTCCATGAAGCCATGTTAGTGTACTGTCATGGATAGAGGGATGGGTATCAGGACTAAAAATGCTGTGATATAGGTGATATCTGAAGAAAAAGGTTTATTGATATTGTACCATCAGAGAGGTGTATTAAGAAAATCACAATGATGTGATATGTGAACTATGAGAGCAGTGGTTGTATTGTACATGCGAGAGATGTGTATCAGAAAATAAAATGAACTGTGTGGGATATGTGATATATGCAGTTAGTTGTTATGTACGTACCTTGGAGAGATGTGTAACAAGACATCACACTGCTGTCGCTTATGTGCCTATGCTTGAAGCCAGGTTAGGTATTGTACCTGGAGAGAGTGTAATTAAGAATTAACCACTGCTGGCTGCTCTGTGCTCTCTGGAGCCTAGGTTATGTACTGTCCATGAGAGAGTGTAATCAGACCTCAACATTGACTTGTGTCTCTTGTGAGCTATGTCATGTCAAGTTTGTTCAGTGTATGTATTGTCACTGGAGAGATGTGTAATCAGACCTCACACTCGTGCCTCTGGTGAGCTCTGCAGACAAGTGTTATGTACGTCCTGGAGATGTGTAACAACTAAAATTCGACCTCACCACTGCGTTGCGATGGCTACTGCAGCAAGTCGTTAGGTATGTCCCTGGACAGAGATGTGTAAGAAAGACCTCACACTGCTCTTGGAGTTATGTACCTATCTGAGCATACGTGTTATGTATGTATATGGAGAGATGTGATATGTAATAGGACCTCACAATGCTGGTGCTATGTGATCTCTGCAGCCAGTGTTATGTATTTGTCATGGATCAGAGTGACGAGATGTGTATCAGAACTCACACTGATCGTTGCATCTGTGCTATATGAAGTTAGTTGTTGTTAGGTATGAGTAAATCGGAGATGATGTGTAATCAGGACCTAACATGGATGTGCTAGTGATATCTGAAGCAAGTGGTATGTACACTGTTCACATGGCCGACTATTCCCCACGAGATGTGTTAATAAGATTCCTACTACACTGACACCTCGCCCGGTGTGATATGTGCTCTCTGCAGCACAGTGTTATGTATTGTCATGGAAGAGAGGGGTAATCAGATCACACTGCCTGTGCTCTGTGCTCTCTGCAGCAAGTGTTTATGGTATTGTCCCTGGACGCAGATGTGAATCAGACACTCACAAATGCTGGAGTCTGTGCGTATGCAGCCAAGTGTTATGTATGTTCCATGGATGAGAGTGTAATCAGACCTCACAAAGCTGTCTCTGTGATCTCTGCAGCCAGTGGTATGTGTTATTTACTCTGGAGAGATGGTAATCAGACCTCACAATGCTGTGATATGTGCTCTCTGCAGACAGTGTGTTTATGCATTGTTCCCTGGGAGAGATGTGTAATCAGATTACTAACTGACCCATCATTACATCACTACTGACAATAGATGATGTCACAGCTTGTCTCCTCCCCCCTCCCTGTACAATGACCTCTATATAGATAACACTGACCCATCATTACATCACTACTGACAATAGATGATGTCACAGCTTATCTCCCCCCCCCAGCTCCCTGTACAATGTCCTCTATATAGATAACACTGACCCATCATTACCGTGCAACAAGCTACATGGAGACAAGTGATCGGGGGTAAGGGGAGAGTGAGGCCAGACAAATACTGTGATGATGTAGCAGGGAGGATCCAGTTTGTAACAAGCTACAAGGGATGAGTGATCGGGGAAAGGGGAGGCAGGCAAATTCTGCTGAGTTATGTAGCAGAGCTCACAGTTGCAACAAAGCTACATAGGAGACAGGGAGTCCGGGGGAAGGGGAGGCAGATACAGAGCTGTGAGATGTGAGCAGTGGCATCACAGTTGTCTGTAACAAGCTAGCAAGGAGATGGCTGATCTGGGGGAAGCACGGGAGTGTGCAGGCACTATCTGATGAGTATGTAGAGAGGTCACAGTGTAACACGCGCAAAGGAGAGGAGTGATCTGGGGGAAGGAAGGGGGAGGCATGCACATAGTTGTTGAGATGTAGCAGGGATCAGGGCAACAAGCTACAAGGAGATTAAGGACCCGGGGGAAGGGGGGAGGACACAGGCAAGTCTGTGGATGTGTAGCAGTAGCATCAAAGCCTGAACCAAGCTACAGGAATAAGTGATCTGGGGATAAGGGGGGAGAGAGGACGAGGCACATGTCTGGAGCCTTTGTGCGAAGAGCTCGACAGTGTAACAGTGTATGGGCTATCAGCCTCTGTGTATAATCTCATGCATCTCTGATCGGTTTCGTCATTCTCATTCTATGTGTCTAGATGGATGTTAGTACAATGTATCTAATGATTGACATAGAGCGAAACTGCACAATAGCAGAAATGGCGTCACACAACCGCACCAATGCGCCACTTTTATCAATCCGTCTCTTATAGGAAAAGACAAGGCTCGAGGTTGTATAAATGATCCTCTGAGTCTCCATCTTTTGCTTTCCTACGAATTGCTCATTCTGTTATATATTTGCTTTACTCCTTACTTCTTCCCATCTTGATTATCCTTTTAGTTAACTATTTTTTGTTTTTATTTTGCTCATCTGTGTTTGCTGCAATTTAACTCCTTCTTATTTATTTTTAATGATCGTCTTTCTATCTTCATTTCATGCTCATCACCCAATTGTATCCTATGTTTTAATCTTACTTCCTCCATTTACCATTCTCTCACTTATGTTTCTGTTTTTTGGGGAATTTCTCAGGGTAATTCCTTTTTCCTTTTCTTCACATCCTTCGCTATCGTTTTTAGTGCATTTTAGAATTTCTAGTCTTCTTCTCCTTTAATTCTGCTCTTCATCACCTATTTCTATTCCATCCTTCTCTTCCTTTCTACCCCAATATCCAATCTTTAATTCCATGTCCCTATACATTTTGATTCCTTGCATTTTTGCACACATTTTCTTCATCTTAATTCTACAGTCTCTTTCCATCTTCTACCCATTTCTTCCTCAATATTTTTAACAATTCTTCCTTCATCTTTATATATATACAGTTATTCCTTCCTTCTTTTCTTCCTTCCGTCTTAGTCTTTCTACCATATTCCTTCCTTCTTACTTCCATACTTTGTTCCCATTTCCTTCATTCTTTCCATCTTCTACCCACATTGCATGTTCATTATTCATTCCACGTCTTTCACAATATTCCTTCATTCTTCCATCTTCTACTTTTTTATCCATATCCTTCCTTCTTCCGTTCCTTTCTTCCTATTTATTTATTGCACATATTCCTTCATTCGGTATTTCTACACATAGTCCTTCTCTTCTTTCAACTTTACTACCACGTTAGATATTCCTTACAGTTCTATCTGTCTACACATATTCCTTCCATGCTTTCATCTATCAATATTCACCTTCCTTTTACGGTTCCTTCCTTCCATCTTGCTACCAATTATTCATGTACCTTCTTTCCTCTCCATCTTTTATCACAGTATTCCTTCTTCTTCCTTCCTCTGTCTACAATATTAGCCTTCCTGCATCAATATTTTCACCCACTTGCATAGATTTTCCTTCAGCCATATTTATACACTTATTCCTTCCTTTTGTCCTTTCATCTTTTTACACATTATTCCTTCCTTTCTTTCCTTCCATCTTTCTACCAAATATTCTTCCGTCTTTTACAATCTGATACCCCACGTTCATTATTCCTTCATTCCATCTTTCTACACATATTACGTCATTCCATCTTTTCTATCTATCCATATTCCTTCTTTCTTCCGTTCCTTCCTTCAATCTTTTACCCATATTCCTCCGTCTTTCCTTCCTTCCATCATTTTTACACATAGTCCTTCCTCTTTCCTTCCATGCTGTTCTACCCCATATCCTCTTCTTCCTGTCCGATCTTTCTAGCAATATTTCTCCGTTCTGTTTGCCTTCCATCTCACTATTACCTTCCTTTCTGTCCCCGTTACCACACGTTCATTTCAGTCCTTATTACATGTTTCTACAGCATATCCTTCTTCGTTGCTTCCATCTTTCTACCAACCATATTACTTCATTCTTTCCTTCCATCTTTTATAGTGCATATTTCCTTCCTTCCTTTCCTCTCTCATTTTTCTAAACACATATATTCCTTCTCTTCCTTCCATCTTCTACCCATCGTTCCTTCTTCTTTTCTTCCATCGTTGTGTCTAGCCGCCAGATTCTTCCGGGTCTTTCCTTCATTCGATTACTACAATCATATCCTTCCAGTCATTTACTTCAATCTTTCTACCCCCGGTCCTTGTACGCACCTTGTCCTTCACATTTTCTCTGTCTACACGTATCTTCCTTCCTCCCTTTCCTATCCTTCCTTCCTTCCATCTTTGTGATATTGCCGCTATATTCCCTTCCTATTTATCTTCCTATCCTTGATTTCTCTATGAAGTGTTCACATGATTGTGTTGCTTTATTTTTCTATTCCTCCAGTCCGTCCCTTCTTTCACTTTGTTCCTTCATCTTTCCTATCCCTTCTTCCAACCGTTGTGCTCCATGACAGCCTGTGCCTCGGTAGGCGGAGAGTGAGCTGGCTGACTGATCAGAGCTCAGGACACTGTGGATGATTCTGCTCTGAACCCGCAGGTTGAGAAATAAGTTGACAACCAGTTTCATCTATAGCACAATCATCTTTCTAAGGCTAATGACAGATAAGTAAATTGTATCTTTTCTGTGGGAGTTGCGACGAACTGCGATGCGGTTCGAATTTCGAAGACTACCTCGTGCTTTGGGCTTGATGCCTCGGAGAGTCGTGTTCTCTCGCATCTGATAATGGTTTACGGCATGAACGTTCTGCGCTTCCGCCACGTCCTGATCGTAGAGTACATGACCGATGCTCGGCTCCACGGGCAGCATGCCTCTGAATTCTCGCAACCCGTCTAATTCTTCATTTGGTGACACAAGTTCGGCTGCCGTCGCTGATTAATTGGCCACCTCAAGTTATTTTATCTCACACAGTGTGTAATTTTCACAAAATCGAGTCGGACCGCTTCAATGTATGTAATTGATCTGGCCACGCAAGCTATAACTGCCGACAGTTTGACGAGTGCTGAATGAATTTCTGAGACTGAATAAGGAGCGCGCGAATGCCGCCGACGCCTCCAGAGAGACGCAACACTGCGCTTATTTAGTATCCAGTTGCAAGACACCTACTTCGGCCATATGGATATTTTAGGTTTGGCCGACAGGGTATATTTCTTGTCTTAAATGGGAAACTGATCTACCGTGTGACCACCATATGAAGGCAGCCGCTGCCTATCTACTTGTCCCTGGAGCAGGGGAAGAGTGTCCATCGCGACCCACACGGCGGTGCTCTGTGCGTCTGCAGCCAGTGCATTATTGCCTGGAGCGATGGACAGACACCCTACACTGCAGTGCTCTGTGCTATCTCCTAGCCAGTGGTATGTACTACTGTCCCCTGGAGAGAGGTGTTAATAGGACACCTACACGGCTGTGCTTGTGCTCTCTGCATGTCGGTGTATGTATGGTCCACTGGAGAGAGAGGAGATGTGCTAACAGACTCAACACACTGCTGTGCTCTGGCTAGTCTCATGCAGCCCAGTGTTATGTTATTGTCCCTGGAGAGATGTGTAATCAACCTCACACTGCTGCTGCCTCTGTGCTTCTCGCTAGCCAGTGTTATGTAGTTGTCCCTGGAGAGGAGGGATGTGTAATATACCTCACACTGCTGTGCTCTGTGCTCATACAGCCAGTGTTATGTTTAATTATCCCTGGGGAGATGTGTGATCAGAACTCACATGCTGTGTGCTCTGTGCTCTCTGCGCCAGTGTTATTTTTTTTGTGTTATTTGTCCCTGGGAATAGATGTGTAATCATACCTCACCATGATGGGCTCTGTGCTCTCTACATGCCAGTGTTATGATTATTCCTGGAGAGATGGTGTAATCAGACCTCCACCATGCTGTGCTCTGTGCTCTGTGCAGCACAGTGTTTATGTATAGTTACTTGTGAGAGATTGTTTGTGATCAGACCTCCACACTGATGTGCTCTGTCGCTTCTGCAGCCAGTGTGTATTGACTTGGACCTGTGATGAGATTGGATAGGCCGATAGAGCACAGAGACCACAGTGTTGGATGAGGATTGTCCGCAGTGGATTGTTGGAATCTCAATACGGAAGATAAATCCATATATCACAGTCCTGCTGTTACCTGAATACAGACAGATGTATGATTAAATATATATCTCTCCTAGGACATTCCTTAGCCCTTTGCACTGAACTGCAGGAGCTAAGTGCACAGCAGTGTGAATAATGCATCTTTAGAAGCTACAATCATGGTATATACATTGTTCTCTGTTGTTTTTGTCCCCAAATCCATAATTAAATGATTCAAATTGTTGCAGAAGAATTGGCAGCAAATTACATAGAAAAAAATGATCTCCATTTCTGAGATTCTGCCCCCGACGGATCGCGCGGCTTCGATATTATCCCGAACTTACGTGCATGATTCCATTGTGGAAGTGACTTCTGCCGCATCTTCTGGAGGGATTCTGCTCGTAATGTGGAAATTAGGGGAATTCTAGAATCTGCTCTCCTGGTGACAGCAAATAATAAAAAATAACCCCCCCCCCTTATAGTCTGGGAAGTAAATGTTACACTTCATATTTGTGTATAAAAAGCAGAATGACACCTGCTATACCCCCTCCGGCTCAGCCCCTAAGAATAGTATTTCTATAACACGGAAGCCGACCATCTCGGTTATAGTATATCACAGAGGACAAAGACCTGCAGCCGACTTGAAGCTGGAAATGGATATTTTTTTTAGTAGTCTGACTCTTGAAGAAAAGGAGCGAGTTCCAGCATTCACCGGAGTCATCCGGATAAATAAGACTGACTATGAGAAAAAGTCTGTACAGGTCCAGGGCAGAAAACAAGAAACCAAGGGAAACGGCCCTGCTGCCCTCTGTACAGAGCAGTATAACTACTATTAATACTGCCCCCTATGTACAGGAAATAACTACTATATACTGCCCTATGTACAGGGAATATAAACACTATCATACCTGTCCCTATGCCAAAGAATATAAATGACTATAATACTGCACCATATGTACAGATATAATACTTAAACTGCCATCCTATGTAAAGAATATAACTACATAATACTGCCCCATATGAAAAGAAGATAACTACTATAATACTGCCCCCATGTACAAGGAATATAACTACGATTAATACTTGCCCCAATGTACAGGAGATATAACTACTATATACGGACCCACTATGTACAGAGAAATATAACTACTATACATTGCCTTACCCCTATGCTACAGAGAATAAATACTATAATACGCCACCATGGTCACAGATACTTGAACTTGCCCACTGTAAGAGACATAATATAATACTGCCCCCTATGTACAGAGAATAAACTACTATAATATGCCCTCTGGTAAATATACAAATTATGTCTGTACAAGAAGATAACCTACTATTAAACTGTCTCCCTATGTACAGAATATAACTACCTAATACTGCCCCTAGATGTACAAAGAATATAAACTTATAATACTGCCCCTATGTACAGAATATAACTACTTATAATACTGCCCCCTATGTCCAAGAATATACATACTATACATGATGCCCCCTGACAGAAGTGGCGGAAAAATCGTAAGATCCCCCCAGTACGAATATAATAGCTATAATACCTGCCCCCTATGTACAAGGAATGATAACTACTAATAGACCTCCATTGTACGGAATAAATACACTTATACTGTCCCCATATGTACAAGAATTTATAACTAACTATACTACTGCCCCTAGTGTCGAAGAAATAACTACTATAATACTGCCCTCTATGTACCGGAATATAATCTACTGCTAAACTGTCCCTATATGTACCAGGAATGTATAACTACTATAATACTGCCCCACGTAAAATGTCGTTGTGATTTTTAACTACATAATGCCATACATAACTTACTATCTAGCCCCATATGTACAGATATACTATACTATGCTTACAATTACTTATTAATCCTGCTCCCTAGTACAGCATATAAATCTTGAATATGGCCCACTATGTAACGACAATCTAATACTAGTTAATACTGCCCCCTATGTACAAGAACTATAATCTACTATCATACTGCCCCTCTCAACGGAATATAACTCTATAATACCTGCCCCCTATGTACAAGTAATAATACTATAATACTGCCCCCTTATGTACAGGAATTAAATATATAATACTGCCCCCATTGTACAAGAATAATAAACTACTAAATTATACTGCCCCTATTAGGTACAGAAGAAAACTATATAAAACTGCCCCCTTATCGTACACAATATAACTAATATAATATACGACCCCCTATGTACAAGAACATAAGGGGGCTACTATAGATACTGCCTCCTCTATGTACAGAATAATAACTACTATAATACGTGCGCCCCTATGTACAGATATAACACTATTAATACTGCCCCCATAATGTACAAGAAATATAACTTATAATACTGCACCTATGTACAGGAAATACTAGACTATAATACTGCCCCTATGTACAACGAATATAACTACTATAATAATGGCCCCTAGTAAAGATACCATAGATACCCTTATGTACAGTACTATAATACTGCCACCCTATGTACAGGACAATCTTACTATATAGATAACTACTATAATACGCCTATGACGGTCACCTTAACCGCCTATGTACAGGAAAAATATAATGCCTTAAGTAAACTACTAATTACTGCCCTAGCAGCTGATAGTAGCGCAAGAACAAATAGACCACTAGTCCAAGTATAAATCATAATATCCCCTAGGTCCAGAATCACTCATATTACAGCATAGTACAAGGTAAAGACTGATAGAATACTGCCCTATTAGTATTAATAATACCCAGTGTACAGATATAACTACATAATATGAGCCCTGCCCCCTATGTACAAGAATATACACATACTTATAATACTGCCCCTATGTACTAGGAATAAACGTCTATAAAATACTTGCCCCCCTATGGTAGGAATATAAACTACGTAATAATACTGCCCCCTATGTACAGAGAATTATAACTACTATACATAAGCCTTACTATGCTCAAAGAAATAACTACTATATATACGCATCCTATGTACAGGAATATAACTACAATAATAATGCCCCCATGAGATATACCACGGACTATAGACCTACGGATATAAATACTGATAATACTGCTCCCTAGTACAGAATTAGAACTACTAAATACTGCCCCATATGTACAAGAATATAAAACTACTTAATACGCCCCTATGGACAATAACTAAACTGCCCCCAGTAGAATTAAACTACTTAATACTGCCCCCTAGTACGGAAAAGTACTAATACCAGTACATATAATACCATGCCCTATGAAAGGTGACAAAATATAACTACTATAATATGCCCTATGGTATACAAGAATAACTACTATAATACTGCCCCTATGATTACAGATATACTACTACTATACTGCCCCTATGTAACACGTACATATACTGCTGAAGGAACTACTTATAATACTGCCCCCCTATGTACAGCTAAACTAAACCTATGTAAGGAGTAAACACTATAATACTGCACCCCTATGTACAGACGAATATAATACTATAAATACTGCCCCCCTTGTCTTGTACAGGAATCTAACTACTATATTACATGTCCCCTCTGTACAGGAATATAAACTCTATATGACTGACCCCTATGCTACAGGTAAATACATACGCCTTTAAAAACTACTAATACTGCCCCCTATGTTACACGAGCATACTACTACACTCCCTATAAGATATACAACCAAGTCTGCCCTTATGGTACAGGAATATACAACTACTATACATACTGTCCCTCTGTACAAGATATAACTACTAATACCTGCCCCACCTAAGTACAGGAGCGATATTACACTATATACTGCTGCCCCTATTGGTACAAGATAAATACATATAATACTTGCCACCTATGTACAAGAATATAATACGATCTTATAATACTGCCGCCTCTGTACAAGGATATATCACATTAATACTGCCTCTATGTACAAGAATATAACATAATACCCCCTATGTATATAACTTAAAGTTGCCCCTATGTACCAAGAATATAACTCTATAGATACTGACCCCTATGTACAAGGAATATTCACTTACTTAATACTGCCCCCTATGTGCACAGAAATAATACTTATAATACGTGCCCCCTATGTGACAAGAATATAACTACTATATACTGCTCACTAGTACCAGAAGAATATAATATACGATATACGCACGGCCCCTATTCGACAGGAATGATAACTACTATAATACTGCCCCTATGGTACAGGATATAACTTACGTATAATTACTGCCCCCTATGTACGGAATATAACTACGATAATACTGCCCTATGGACAGAGAATATTAACTATATAATACTGTCCCCTATGTACAGGAATAAACTGATAAAGATGCCCCGATGCTACAAGAATAAAATTACTATAATATGCCCCTATGTACCCAAGAAATTAACTACTATATACGCCCCTATGTATCCAAGAATAAACTACTATAATACGCCCCCTATGTACAGGGGACTATAACTACTATCATAACTGCGCCCTTGTCCACGGAAATATAACTACATTAATACTGCCCCCTATGTAACAAGAATCTACATAAGCCCTATGTACAGAATACACTCTGGCCCCTATGTACAACGAATATACACTTAAATTACTGCCCCATGTACAAGAAGCTATAAGCTACTATAATACTGCCTCCCGATGATACAAGAATATAAAATAAGTAATAATCCTATGTTACGAGAGAATACTACTATAGATACTGCCCTATGTACAGGAATATAACTGACGTATAATACTGCCCCTAATGTACAGAGAAATATCTAATACTGCCCCTCTTAGGAATAACTTAATGACTACCCCTATGTACAGGATGAAACATATATAATTACGCCCCTGTACAGATATAGCTACAAAACTGCCCCAGTACAAATATAACACGTTATACGCTCTAGTTAAAATACTTCTGCCCCCTATGTAACAAGAATATAAATACTTATAAACATGGCCTATGTACAAGAATATAAACTACTATAATAAACGCCCACTAATGTACAATGAATACATACTATCATAATACTCCCCTAATGATACAGGAATATATAACTCCTAATACTGCCCCCCAAGCCCTATAGTACAGGAAATACACTACTATAATATGCCCTATGTACAAAGAATATAAACTACTATAATAATGCCCGCTATTGTACGAAGAATATAACTACTATAATACTCCGTTAGTCTACTAAAAATGCCCTAGACGAGATATAACTACTATAATTACTGGCTCCCCTATGACCAAGAACGGATGGACAATATAAATACTATAATATGCCCCTATGTACAGAAATAAACTCATTAATAATGCGCCCTATGTACGAGAAATATAACATACTATAATACTGCCCCCTATGTACAAGAATATAAACTACTATATACTGCCACCTAGTACAAGCATATAATTATCTATAATACTGCCCCGATGTTACAAGAATATAACTACTATAATACTGCACTCCTAGTACAAGAAATAATACTATATACTGCCCCTACTTTACCGAATATAATATCTATATCGGCCCCCAGGTCAAGAAGTTAGACTACTAAATAGCCCTAGGTACAAGAATATAACTACTAAATACTGCCCCTATGATTACAGGAATATAACACATAATTACTGCCCTATGTACGGCGAATATAACTACTATAATAACTGCACCCTATGTACAAGAATATAATACTAACAATACTGCCCCCTATTACAGGAAATAACGTACTATGAATGATGGCCCTATGAAGAACCTCTTAACTGCTTTGTATCAAGGAATATAACTACTATAATTACTGCCCGTATGTACAAGAATATAATATATACTTGCCCGATTATGTACAAGCTATATACTATAATACTGCCCCCTACTGTACAGAGATAGAACTCGATAAATATGCCCCTAGTAAGAATATCAATACTATAATAACTGCCCCTATGTACAGGAAATAATACTATTTGACCAAGTGGAATGAACTATAATTGACTGTCCCATGTCAATACTTATAGTGCCCCGTGCAGATATAACTATTAATAAGTGCACCCTATGTACAGGAATATAACTATATAATAACTGCCCCTTGTACGAAGAATATAAGCTAATAGAATACTGCCCCCGCCTATGTACAAGAATACACTATATAGCTTACATATACTATAATATGCCCCATATGTACAGAAAATCTATACCCTAGTAAGAATAACTACTATTAATACTGCCCCCATATAGATAAAACCTAATACTCACATGTAAGAATATAACTACATAATACGCACCCCTATGTACCAAATATACAGCTATATAATCTGCCCCCTATGTACAGGTAAGTACAAGTGACTATAATACGCGCCATGCATAGAGAACTACAGTAATTATGCCCTAAAATAAACTACTTATAATACTGCCCACCTATGTACAACGATATAAACTTACATAATACTGCCCCTCTAGTACGGAGACATAATAATAAACGCCCTATGTACAAGAATAATAGCTAATAGAATACTCGGCCCCTATGTACAGGTATATACCCTACTATATTGCACCACTGTACAAATAATATAACTACTATAATATTGCCCTCCTAATGTACACAGAATATAACTACTTATAGCCATAGTACAATACACTACTATAAAGTACTGCCGCAAGAAGAATATAACGACTATAATTAGTGCCCCGTAGTACAGGACTATAACTACTTAGCTATTATTGCCGCCCTTGTACAGAATATAAATACTATAAGTACTGCCCCATAATGTAAGGAATATTAACTACTATAATACTGTCCTACATACTAGCTATCTGCCATGTACAGAATATAAATACATCTAATACTCCCCCTATGTATCTACATATAGCATACGAATTAACTACTATAATACTGCCCCTATGTACAAGAAATAACTAATAATATATGCTCCTATGTCAGAAATATAACTGACTATATACTGCCCGCACTGTGCACAGGAATATAACTATATAATACGCTTGTACATTCCACGCATCTGTAAGGATATAACTTATAAATTCCCCCTAGACAGGAAATAATTAATATAATTAGACTGCCCCCTATGTACGGAACATATATAATGCTTGACTATAATACTTATGCCCACCTTGTACAAGAATATCACTACTATAATACTGCCCTATGTCAAAATATAATACTATAATTACTGCCACATGGATACAAAATTAACTACTAGAATACTGCTCCTTATACAAGCATATAACTACATAATACTGCCCCTATGATACAAGAATTAATACATAATACTGCCCCCTATGTACAGGATATAACTACTCTATAATCTGCCCCTATTACAAGACTAGATAACTGCTATAATCTGCCCCCTATGTACAGATATATAATACTATAATACTGCCCCTAGTGACGGAATATAACTAATATAATATGCCCCTATAGTACAGGAAATTAAAAATACGTATACTATACTGCCCCCTATTACAAGATAGAACTACTAATAATATGCCCTAGGTACAAGCATATAATTACTATAATGCCCGCTATGTAAAGAATATAAATATATACTGCCCATATGTACAGCTCCATACCCCCTATGTACGGAAATACTACTTTACCCCCATAAAAATATCACTATGCCCCTATGTACAAGAATATAACTACATTCATATGCCCCGACTGTACAAGAGAACTAATACTATAACATACTGCACCTATGTACAAGATAAGAACATATATGCTCTATGTAGACTATACACTAGCCTGCCCCACTTGACGGGAATGAATGACTATAATACGCCCCCTATTACGATAGCTAAACTCACGGTACAAATCTATAACTACATAATACTGCCCTAATGTACAAGAATAAACTACTATAATAATGCCCCTAGTTACAAGAATATCAAAACTACTATAATAACTGCACCGCTATGTACAAGATAAATACTATACTGCCCCCTATAGCACAGGAATATAACTACTAGAATTACTGCACCGCACAATACAATGACATGTACAAGAAATAAACTTACTATAATACTGACCCTATGTACAAGAACTAAATATGCATTACAGGATAACTACTAGAATACCTGCCTATTACAAGATACCTCTAAATATGCCCAGTACAGGGATACTATTATCTATGCATATACCGTTGTGTTAACTTACTAACCCCTATGTACAGGAATATAACTACTTATAATGACCTGTACAAATAACATCTATAGTACAGCCCATATACAGGAAATATAACTATACTACTGCCCCCTATGTACAAGTATACACAATACGGCTCAAATAAATACTATTGTCCCTATTGTACAAGATATACTACTATAATACTGCCCCCTATGCTACAAGAAATAAATACTACTATAAATGCCCCGTCTATGTACAAGAATATTAACTACTCATAATTACTGCACCAGTGTAACAGAATAGTAATACTATAGTACTGCCCCTAGTACAAGATCATATCTCTAGTGAATAACTGACCGCCCTATGTCAAAGGAATATAACTACTATAATACTGCCCTAGTCAATATAAACGTACTAGACCATGTACAACACTGTATAAGCTATCAGATAATACTTAATAGACCCTATGTACAGGAATTAATACTATAATACTGCCCCTATGGTACAGGAATAGTTACGAGATAATACTGTCCCATAGACAAGAATATTAACTACATAAACTGTCCCCTATGTACAGGAATATAATACTATATATACTGCCCCCATGTACAAGGAAATAACTACGTCAATAATACGGCTCCCTATGGAAGGATATAACACTCTATAGTACCTGCAATAACCTAAAAGCCCTATGTACAAGCATATAACTATATAAGTAATAGTGCACCCTATGTCATAGTAGGAATAAACTGATATATACTGCCCCATCGTACAAGACTCATAACTGACTCTAATTACTGCGACCCCGTACAGGAATCTATAAATACTATATACTGCACTCGTATGTACCAATCAACTAGGAATATAATCGACTATTACTGCCCGCATATGTAAAAGGAATATAACTACTATATATACTGCCCCTATGTACAAGATATTAACTACGATAATAATACTGCCCCTATGTACAAAAGAATAACTACATAATACTGCCCCTATTACAAGAATATAACTACTATAAATACTGCCCTATGTACAAGAAATAACTACATAATAATACGTGCCCCCATGCTACAAGATATAACTACTATAATACTGCCCCATGTACAGAGAATAAACTACTATTAATACTGCCCCATAGTACCAGAATATAGCTACTATACATACTGCCCCTAATGTACGGAAGTATAACTACTCATAATAGCCCCCTTGTTACAGAAGAATAAACTACTATAATATGCCCCCCTATGTCACAAGTAAGATAACTACTATAGATATCTCCCCTATGTACAAATATAAACTACTATAATTACTGTCCCCCCTATGTACATGAGAGACATAATAATAAGCCATCAGATATAATATACATGACCCCCTATGTAAGAAATAACTACCTACAATACTGCCCCCCTAGTTAACAGGAACTATAATCTACTATATACTGTCCCCCTATGTACAGGACATATACTACTTACGAGCTTCCCTATGTACAATCTCATCACTACTATCAATACTACCCTATGTACAGATAACTCCTATAATTACTGCCCTATTACGGAATATAACTACCATATACTACTCGCCCCTAACGTGTACAGATGTCACTACTATAATACTGCCCCTGATGTAAGCAGCATAACTACTAATACTGCCCTATGTACAGAAATTACACCTCTTAATACTGGCCCTATGAAGGAATTATATATCCACGGTCAATATAACTATCTAATACTGCCCCTATGTACCAGCATATACTCAACTTAGCCTATGTACTGAATCATCATACTGCCCCTCATGTACAAGAATATAACTACCTATAGACTGCCCCTAGGGTCCAGGAAATAACTAACTATTCCTATGCCCCTTATGTACAGGCATATAACGTACTCTAATACTGCCCCCTGTGTACACGAATATAGCTACTCTGCATACTGCCCTCGTATGTCCAGAAATAAACTACCTATTAATACTGCGACCCCTGACCTCTGTACAGAGGAATATATACTACTATAAGACGTGGCCGCCTCAGACTATTCTCTGCCTGACCTCTGCCTGTCCTGACCTCTGCCTGTCCTGAGTTCTACCTGTCCTGAGCTCTACCTGTCCTGAGCTCTACCTGTCCTGAGCTCTACCTGTCCTGACTTTAGCTTGCCTCTGACTATTCCCTGCCTCACCTCTGCCTGTCCTGACCTTGGCTTGCCTCTGACTATTCTCTGCCTGACATCTGCCTGTCCTGTTCTTTGCCTGCCCTGAGCTCTTCCTGTTCTGGCCATGTCCTTCCCTGACCTTGGCCTGTCTCTGCCTATTCTCTAACTTCCTGTTGCTTTGCCCTGGCTAGTTACAGTATATCTAGTATTGGGCAACACCAAGTAGTGGCCTTGTGATACAACGTCTATGTCTCCCAAGGAGATGGAGACCTACAATACCCAGCATGCTTTTTGGCTACCAGGTTATCTGTGTCTTGTAGTCCAGCCCTCACAGGCAGCCACCTCTTTAATCTAATTACATGACAATGTTGGCAATTTTTTGGTTGAAACTCGATAATTACAGCAACTGAACTCAGCTCGGTGACAAAATTGTATATCTGATAACGTTCCAACCGGAGGGAGAACAGGTGGAGATCACAGCGTGCGGCACTCTCTAGTCTCATGCCAGCTCCATCATTAGTGGGACTAGAGGAGAGACTCCCCAGCAAGGAGGTGACCCCCTGACCTTGGCTTGTCTCAGACTATTCTCTGCCTGACCTCTGCCTGTCCTGACCTCTGCCTGTCCTGAGTTCATTCATTCCTTCATTCCATCTTTCTACACATATTCCTTCCTTCCATCTTTCTATCTATCCATATTCCTTCTTTCTTCCGTTCCTTCCTTCCATCTTTCTACCCATATTCCTTCCTTCTTTCCTTCCTTCCATCTTTCTACACATATTCCTTCCTTCTTTCCTTCCATCTTTCTACCCATATTCCTTCCTTCTTTCCTTCCATCTTTCTACACATATTCCTTCCTTCTTTCCTTCCATCTTTCTACACATATTCCTTCCTTCTTTCCATCTTTCTACCCACGTTCATTCATTCCTTCATTACATCTTTCTACACATATTCCTTCCTTCTTTCCTTCCATCTTTCTACACATATTCCTTCCTTCTTTCCTTCCATCTTTCTAACCATATTCCTTCCTTCTTTCCTTCCATCTTTCTACCCATATTCCTTCCGCTGACCATAGATGATGTCACCAGCTTATATTCCTCCCCCTCCTGTAATGACCTCTATATAGGATAACACTGAACCATCATTTACACAATAATGACAATAGATAATTGTCACAGCTTATCTCTCCCCCCCTTACAATGACCTCTATATATAGATAAACCACTGACCCATCATTACATCACGTACGACCAATAGATGATTCACAGCTTACTCTCTCCATCCTCCATGTACAATGCAACCCTATATGATAACACTGGACCCATCATTACTCACTAAGACAAATGATGTCCCAGCTATCCCCTCCCCCTCCTGACAATGACCTCTTATAGATAACACATGCCCTCATTACACTCAATGAATAGATGATGTCACAGCTTATCTCCGTCCCCCTCCCTGTACAATGACCTCTATATGATATAAACTGACCCATCATTACATCACTCCTGACAATAGATGATGTCCAGCTTATCCTCCTCCCCCTCCTGTACAAGACTCCTATTATAGATAACAGCACACCATCAGTTACATCACTACGACAAAACATGTATTGTCACAGCTTATCTCTCCCCTCCGGTTACATGCCTCTTATATAGATACACTCTGACCCTCATTACCTCACTACTGGCAATAGATATGTCACGATGCTCCCTCCCCTTCCCCTGTACCAATGGACCCTCTATATAGATAAACACGGACCCATCATTAAAACACTACTGACATAGCTGATGTCACAGGCTATCTCCTCCCCTCCATGTACAATGACCCTATGTAAGATAAACACTGACCCTAATTTACTGTCATACTGATAATAGATGATGTCAAAGCTTATTCCCTCCCCATCCCTGTACAATGACCTCTATATAGAAACACTTGACCCATCATTACTCACTTACTTGAATTAGATGAGTCACAGCTTATCTCCTCCCCCGACCACTGTAAACCGGAACGTATCCTCCACTTTTCCTCTATATAGATAACACGTGGATCATCATTTACTCACTACTACAATAGATGATGTCAGTAAGATTACTCTCCTCCCTCCCTGTTAAAATGACTCTATATAGATAACCTGACCCATCATACATCACAACTGCCAATAGTGAGGTCACAGCGTATCCCTCCCCCTCCTGTACAATGACCTCTATATAGATAACACTGACCCATCATACATCACTACTGACAATAGATGATGTACAGTATCACCTCCCCCCCCTTGTACAATGGGACCTCTATATAGATAACACTGATCCCTCATTACAGCACTAATGACACATATATGAGTCACAGCTTATCCCTCCCCTCCTGTACAATACCTCTATATAAAACACTTGACCCATCATTACTCACTACAGACAATCGATGATGTCACAGCGTATCTCCTACCCTGTCTGTACAATGACCTATATATTGATAACACTGAAACCCATCCTAAAATCACTACTGGACATAGATGAGTCCAGCTTATCTCCTCCCCCTCCCTGTACACTGACTCTATCTAGATAACCGACTCAGTACATCATACGACCATAGATGAATTGTCCACAGCTTATCCCCTCCCCCCTCCCTTGTACAATGACCTATATTATAGATCACACTGATCCATCATTACATCTACTGACAATAGATGATGTCACTGCTTATCCCTCCCCTCCCTGTTACAAGGACCTTATAAGCTAAACACGGACATCATTACATCACTACAGAAATAGATGAATGTCACAGCTTCTTCCTCCACCTGTCCTGTACAATGACCTCATATAGATTATCACTGACACATATTACATCACTACTGACAATAGATGATTGTCACGCTTATCCCCTCCCCCTCATTTGTGTACAATGACCTCTAATAGATAACCACGGACCCATTCATTACATCACTACTGACAATAGCTGATTGTCACAGCTTATTCCTACACCTCCCGGTTACAATGACCTTATATAGTTACCACTGACCATTAAGTTACTCACTACTGACAATAGATGCTGTCAAGCTGATCCCCTTTTCCTCCCTGTACAATGACTACTATGTAGATAACATGACCCATACCATACATCATTACTGATCATAGGATGATGTCACAGATATCTCACTCCCATCTCCTGTCAATTGACCTCTAATAGATAACACTGACCCTATTAACATCACTACTGGACATAGATGATGTAACAGCTTACTCTCCCCCTCCCTGTACAAATTGACCTATATATGATAACACTGACCCATCATTACATCACTAATGAAATAGATGATGTCACAGGCTTATATATCCTTCCGACCTCCCTGTTACAATGACCTCTATATAGCTAACACTGACCCATCATTACATTCATACGGACCAATATCTGAGGTCACAGCTGATCCATCCCCCTCCTTGTACAATGTTCATTATATAGATAACCTGACCCATATTAAATCAACCTAGGACAATAGATGATATCACAGTATTCCCCCCTCCCGTACAATGACTTATGTCGATAACCAATTACCATCATTAATCCTTTAGATAATAGATGATGTCACAGCTTATCTCTCCCCCTCCCTGTACAATGAACATCTATATAGATAAAATGACCCATCATTAATCACTACTGACAATAGATGATGTCAAGTTATCTCCTCCCCTCCATGTACAATGGACTCTATCAGATAACACTGACCATCATTACATCACTACTGACAATAGATGATGTCATAGCTTATTCTCCCTCCCCTCCCTTGTTACAATGACCCTCTATATCAGATAAACTGACCCATCATTAACACTATGACCTTAGATGATGCACAGCTTATAAATCCTCCCTCCCTGTACAGTGACTCTATATAGTAACAAGGACCCATCATTACATCCATACTGACAATAGTGCTGTCACAGCTTATCCTCCTCCCCTCCCTTGTACAATGACCTCTATAGGGCATAACAATGCCATCATACATCACTTACTACAATAACTTGATGTCACAGATTTCCCCTCCCCCCTGTTACAATGCTCCTCTAGATACGATAACAATGACCATCATGACATCATACTGACAATAGATGATATCCACAGCTATCTCCCCCACTCCATTGTACAACGACATCTATGTAGACAACACTGACCTATCATTACATCAATTACTGATCATAGATGGTCCCAGCTTATCATCCCCCTCCCTGTACAATGACCTCTCTATAGATACACTGACCATCATTACATCACTACTGCAATAGATGATGTCATGCTTATTCTCCCCCTCCGTCAATTGACCTCTAATAGATACCACTGGACCCATCATTACATCACTAATGACAAGAGATGATGTTAATAGCTTATCTACTCCCCTCCCATGTACAATGACCTCTATTTACAGATACCCGGACCATCATTACTCACTGCTGACACTAGATGATGTCACAGCTGATCTCCTCCCCCTCCTGTAAACAGGACCTCTATATAGATAACACGCCCATCATACATCACTACTGACCAATAGGGGGTGATGTCACAGCTTATCTCCTCCCTCCACGTACAAGGACCTCTATTAGATAACACTGACCCATACAATTCATCACTGACAATAGATGATGCACCGCTATCTCCGTCCCCCTACCTGTCACAAGACCTCTTATAGATAACACTGCACCCCATCAATACAATTCACCTGATGACAATAGAGATGTCATAGCTTATTCTCTCTCCCCTCCCTGTACAATGACCTCTATTAGTAGATAACACAATGACACCATCATGACATCACTGCTGACCATAGAGCGCTGCTGTCACGGCAGCTTATCTCCTCCCCTCCTGTAAATGACCTACTACGCAGCAAGATAACAATGACCCATCATTAAGATCCTACTGCCAAAGATGATGTCACAGCTATGGTATATGTCCCCTCCCGGTACATAATTGACCTCTAATACGATAACACTGACCGAACAATCACTGCTATACGGTGTACATCACTCCTACAATAGATGATGTTTCACAGTTATTCCTCCCCCTACCCTGCTACAAGACACTTAGATCGATAACATGACCCATATTACATCGACTACTGACATAGATGATGTCAAGCTATCTCCTCACCCTCCCTTTCTGTACAATGACCCGCTATATAGAGAACACTGACCCATCATACATCACTACTGACCATAGATGATGCACCGTTATCTCCTCCCCGCTGACTGTACAATGACCTCTAGTGATAGGGATAACATGGATCCATCATTACATCACTAATGAAACAAGATAGATGATTTCACAGTATCTCCTCCTCCTCCATGTACAATGACCTATATATAGATAACACTGAACCCCTCATAATCATACTGAAATAGATGAGGTCACGCTTATCCCTCCCCTCCTGTACAATGATCTTATATCGATAACACTGACCATCCTTACCTCATCTGACAAAGATGATGTCACAGCTTATCTTCCTCCTCACTGTACTACAATGACCATCTATTAAGATAACATGACCTCTTATCAATACTGACAATAGAGGATGTCAAAGCTTATCTCCTCCCCCTCCTGTACAAGACCTCTATATAGATTAAACATCGACCATCATTACATAACTACTGACACATAGGTGTCACAGCTTATCTCCTCCCCTCCCGTTAAAGACCCTATATATAGATAACACTGACCAATCAACTTCCGCTGACCGTAGATGATGTAACAGCTTATTCTTCTCCTCCTCCTGTACAATGTCCCTTATATAGCATAATAATGACACATCATTACATCACTACTGGACAATAGATGAGTCACAGCTTAATCTCCTCCCCATCCCGTATACAATGACCTCTTAGATAACACTGACCAATATTAATCACATACTGACAATAGATGTGTCCCAGGCTTATCTCCTCCCTCATGTACACAAAATGACCCTCTCATATAGATAACACGGAGACATATAATTACAGAAATCATGCCCATAATGTGTCACAGCTTATCTCTCCTCCCTGACAATGACCCTCCTTCATATAGATCACATGACCCCTTGCATTACATCACTACTGACAATACGATGATTTTGTCACATTTTATCTCCACATCCCTGTACACTGGACTTCTATATAGATAACACTGACCCATCATTACATCACTGAATGACAATAGATGATGTCACGACTTATCCCTCCCCCTCCCTGTACACTTGACTTAGATAGATAAACATGACCATCATTACATCCCTACTGACATAGATGATGTCACAGCTTCTTATTCTCCTCCCCTCCCTGTACAAGGTGACCTCTATATAGATAACATGAACCATCATTCCATCACTCCTGACAATAGATGATGTACAGCTTATCTCTCCCCCTCCCTGTACAATGACCTCTATATAGATAACACTGACCCATCATAATCATACTGACAATAGATGATGGTCACAGCTTTATATACTCCCCCCTCCAGTGTAACACATGACCTCTATATAGATAACACGGGACCAATCATACATATACTGACAATAGATGATTGTAACAGCTATCGCCTCCCTCCCTGTACACGACCTCTATATAGAGAACACTGACCTCATTACATCACTACTGACAATTAGATGATGTCCAGGCTTTCTCTCCACACCCTGTACAATGACCTCTATATAGAACACACTGACCCCTCATTACTCACTATGACAATAGAGAGGTCATAGTGGGTCTATGGCTGTCTTTTTTTAGCTTTTATCCAATGTATAACCCAATTTGTAGTTCAGGATTTTGTTTTAGTCAAAAATGTAAAGGGTCCTTACCCTTTGTCCTTATTATACTCTCGTTATAAAAGGTCCCTTACCCTGCAGGATGGTGTTTAGGACTTGTATATCCCATGTGATTCTCGAGACCTCAGCTATGTTCTTTGTCTCTGTCTCCCTCAGTGACAACCTCGGCTTGATCCAACACGAAAGAAGCTTCCCTGACCTTTGCCTGCTCTGATCACTGCTTGCCCTAATCTATTCCTTTATTTGACTTTTCTCTGCCTGACCTCTACCTGTCCTGACCTTGGCTTGCCTCTGACTATTCTCTGCCTGACCTCTCTCTGTCCTAACCTTGGCTTGCCTCAGACTATTCTCTGCCTGACCTCTCTCTGTCCTGACCTTAGCTTGCCTCAGACTATTCTCTGCCTGACCTCTGCCTGTCCTGACCTCGGCTTGCCTCAGACTATTCTCTGCCTGACCTCTGCCTGTCCTGACCTCTGCCTGTCCTGACCTCGGCTTGCCTCTGACTATTCTCTGCCTGACCTCTGCCTGTCCTGACCTTGGCTTGCCTCTGACTATTCCCTGCCTGACCTCTGCCTGTCCTGACCTTGGCTTGCCTCTGACTATTCACTGCCTGACCTCTGCCTGTTCTGACCTTGGCTTGCCTCTGACTATTCACTGCCTGACCTCTGCCTGTCCTGACCTTAGCTTGCCTCTGACTATTCTCTGCCTGACGTCTGCCTGTCCTGTTCTTTGACTGCCCTGAGCTCTGCCTGTTTTGACCATGTCCTTCCCTGACCTTGGCCTGTCTCTGCCTATTCTCTAACTTCCTGTTGCTTTGCCCTGGCTAGTTACAGTATATCTAGTATTGGGCAACATCAATTAGTGGCCTTGTGATACAATGTCTATGTCTCCCAAGGAGATGAAGACCTATATTACCCAGCATGCTTTTTGGCTACCAGGTTATCTGTGTCTTGTAGTCCAGCCCTCACTGGCAGCTACCTCTTTAATCCAATTACATGACGATGTTGGCAATTTTTTTGGTTGAAACTCGATAATTACAGCAACTGAACTCGGCTTGGTGACAATATTGTATTTCTGATAACGTTCCATCCGGAGGGAGTGAAGGTGGAGATCACAGCGTGCGGCGCTCTCTATTCTCATGCCAGCTCCATCATTAGTGGGACTAGAGGAGAGACCACCAGCAAGGAGGTGACCCCCGAGCCAGTGCACTCACTAGGAATGAAGAAAAGCAACTTCTTTAGTGTGAACAGAAGCGAATGTCAGCATTAGGGGTGTCTGCTCAATGCCAGGAGGCTGCCCCATGATGGATGCTGGGGGGGATCCTGGTCATCCTCCTTTGTGTGTCTGTGCCTCCACCTCGACCTAATTAAAGGGGTATTCCTCCCACGAAGACAAGTTTCTTATATATACTCAGGATAACAAAATATCACATTCTCTAATTTACTGTTATCAACAAAAACACAGCATCTCACAGATATAAGTCCAACCTGTCTCTATCAGTCCTGGTATACACAATTTCAGTTGCTCCTAGACATGACCACGTAACTTCTGACTTGGGGTCGGGCTGCCATCTTGGATGAGATTCTGCAGATGAGATTTCTGTCTGTCTATGCTCTGTTTCTGTAGTCCCACCCCCTGCATGGAGCTCAGAGACTCTCACTGATCACATCCTGTCAGCACATGGAGAACAGAGAGAGGCTGCAAACTACAAGCTACAAGGAGATAAGTGATCTGGGGGAAGGGGGAGGCAGGCACATATCTGTGAGATGTAGCAGTGCTCACATTTCAACAAGTTACAAGGAGATAAGTGATCCAGGGGAAGGGCGAGGCAGGCACATATCTGTGAGATGAAGCAGAGCTCACATTTCAACAAGTTAAAAGGAAATAAGTGATCCGGGGGAAGGGGGAGGCAGGCACATATCTGTGAGATGTAGCAGTGCTCACA
>WNYA01001329.1:0-78528 GCA_019512145.1 Engystomops pustulosus | reverse complement strand
CTGCCCTCTGACCCTGGGAAGGACTCCCGCGCTCCATAGCAGCAGAATCCCGAAGGAAGACCGGAAGAACGTTCTTGAGTTGTGTGAAGTTTAACCTCACATCGCTCCACTCGGAATTCAGAAGCGTGATCAATACAACAACGCGTCTCCCCTGCGACACGAGACACAATAAGCTGCTCAGTATAACAAGTATAGTAAAAGCCCTTTAATTCAGCATCTAATGGTATCACACATCCATGATAATCCAAAGTCTTCATGCAGCCAGAGCTCTGGATATCAGAATAATGCAAAGTTCAGACTCACTCTGACACGAGCCGCAGGACAGTCATTGAATAGATGCAGGTAACAGGCCGGAGGTGACCTTCCATTTAAAGCTCATGGAATTAAATTCCAGAGACGTCACTGTCACGTGTTTAACAAGGACGCCGAGACTGAGAATGAGGGGGAAAATCTGAGAAGACAAATAGAATGGCATTCCATATACGGTTTAGCTCGAACAAGTAGACAAGACCACCAGACACTTGTGTACATACATGACATTACTCGTCCGTATGATCGAGTTACATCCTGCCTTATTATACCCCAGCGCGCACTCAATTCTGCTGGTGCAACTGTGTACATACATGACACGATACTTATCCTGTACTGATCCTGAGTTATCCCTGTATTATCCCCAGAGCTGCACTCACTATTCTGCTGCTGGAGGAACTGGTACATACATGACATTACTATCTGTACTGAGCCTGAGTTACATGCTGTTTATACCCCAGAGCTGCACTCACTATTCTGTTTGCTGGTGCAGTCACTGTGTACATAATGACATATTATTCCTGATACTGAGGAATACATCCTGTATTATACCCCAGAGCTGCACTCACTATTCTGCTGCTGGTGCATGTCACTGTGTACTACATGACATTTACTTATCCTGTACTGATCCTGAGTTTACATTCTGTATCTCACCCCAGAGCTGCACCTCACCTATTCTGCTGCTGGTGCAGTCACTGTGTACATACATGAATTATGTATCCTGTACTTGATTCTCTGAGTTTACTCTGTATTCCCCAGAGTGCACTACACTATCTGTCTGCTGGTGCAGTCACGTGGTACATACATGATACTTATCCTGTACTGATCCTGAGTTCACATCCTGTATTATACCCCAGAGCTGCACTCACTATTCGGCTGCTTGCTGCAGTCACTGTGTACTACTACATTACTTATCCTGTTACTACATCCTGAGTTACATCCGTATTATACTCCAGAGCTGCCCTCACTATTCTGTTGCTGGTGCAGTCAAAGAATAGAACTACTATAATACTGCCCCCTATGTACAAGAATATATTATAAGTGTCTCACAGTTGTCTCTGATGTTCCAGGTCTCCCCCAGGTTCAGTGTTTGAAGTCCTATAAAGCGCGAGAAAACGATGAGCTGTCTCTGGAGAAAGCCGATATTCTCATGATAACTAAAAGCAGTGATGATGGTAATATACAGTACAGAACTAGCCTGCACATTGTGCTCATAGCCGCTGTCTTTTTCCAGGAAAGCTGGGTGACAGTAATTTCTTATCATTGATACATCGTCTGTCATCCACGTCTTAAAGAAATAAGGCAATAAATCACAAGTTTCTTAATCTGGCTGTTTCACCCCTTAGATGCTGCGGTCATAGTGGCTGCTTCTCTTTAGGGGTTAACAAAAACGCCGAAATAGATGGCCTCATATTTAGTATCGCTGGAGTCAGAACATCACAATTCTATGACAGTAAACACTTGGGTTCTAGGTATCACTTTAGAACAGTTAATTCCCTGTACTTCTACATTCCAGTGATGAGTAAACTCTGCAATCCATGATTTCCCCTGCCGGGGGCGCTGCTGAACAACTAAATGTGAACTGCCAGACTTCCCAGCAGATCACAGATAATTTGTTTTTCTCTAAATTGTGAGAGAATGTATTTGCAAAATAATATTAATGGGAGTAGAGTGAAAATATTGAATCTCTATAGCTCCTCGGGGGCGTGTCCTATGCTAATCCGCCTCTTTGCTCATTACAGGTTGGCTACGTGGTATCCGCCTCTCGGATCAGCAGACTGGTTGGTTCCCACAGTCTAATGTTCAGTATATCAGTCAGAACGCCTGTCTCCGTAACCTGCAGGAAGGACAGCGATTACAGAATGCACGAGCCAAGCTGCAACCCACTGGGGCCAAGGGGCAGTGACCGGACCATTGGTGGCCCTCCCCTGACTATGTGCCCGGGCTTCCATAGGCAGGTCTGCTTAGTGACACTCCAGTGACACCATTGACATTGGTGGATTCTCCTACCCTATGACAAAGGGGCTGTGCACGGCGCAACACGCCCCCATGTGGCCACCAGAGGGAACCATTTAAAGGGATTGTTTGCATCGTGTCCCGATCCATTGTAAAATGTACCATAAGAATAATCTGAACTCTGGCGCTCTCTAGTACAAAGAATTATATTTATATTTTTAATTTTCAAGCTCTCTGAACACCTCAAGTATTTAACAAGAATTGCAGCAAAGTCTCAGCACTTTCCAGGGTCGACCTCTGTAAATAATTTTACTTATAATTTTATAAAATTGTGCAGACGTATATATATTTTTTTCCTTCTCAGTATCTTAATGACGTCCTCGAGAGGAAGAGGGTGACAATACGGAATAAATTGGTTTACAAACCTTTGCTGCGTCTGTTATTTGTGTGTGTCATGTAGGGGGATGGCCAGCGGGTGGTGCTGTTCAAGAAATTATTAGTTTCATTCCAAAGTTTGATATTTGTTAGGACAACCCCTTTAAGTATGTTTTATCACAGCAAGTTCGGCACTATCCTGTGGACAGAGCCTAACTTGCCGATTGCGGGCTGCCCTGTTCACCTCTATGAAGCTGATGGAGGTAGTCGAGCGCCGTACTCAGCAATCTCCATCGGCTCCATATACATGAATGGGGAAGCCTGGCCGTGTGCTACCGGCTGCTCCAGTCATCTCTGGGTGTGATGGGAGTACATCAGACCCCTTTCTTGTGATCCGTGAGGGTCCCTTCAATGAGACCCACACCAAAAGAGTTGTAATGGGACAAAACTTTTAAAGGGTTAATTTGAGGATACTTGGATATTGGGATGGAGTACAAATCAAGGTGATGGTGATTATTCTGTACAGTCACCTCGCTCCAGGATGAAATGGCTGATAACAGAGAGTAATAGTAATAATTGATTTGTAAAGCGCTATGGAATATGATGGCGCTATATAAATAAAGATTATTCTAGATCTACAAGCAGATTTTATGGCGATTTTGGGACGCCTGTTACCTAAAAGAGACTGTCTATTACTCTGCAATGCTTAGAAGACCATTACAAGCAGAGAGTCCTCCCCACCTCTGGGGGCGCCAGTCTAGGGTGTAACCAGGTTGTTAATCTCTAGTCTACATCTGATACCATATCCAGTTCTGGTGTTGTCCGGCAAGTCCAACATAATATTGCAATGCATGCCGGAGAAATAAAATACAAAAAGTTAAAAAAAATTAAACTCCAAATCCCCATTATTTCATTAAATATTTTTGTTCCACAAATAAAACCTTTACTACAATCGTCCCAAATATCTGGTGGGTCCCCCAGAGGACTCGCAGCCGCCTACACCCACCCCCTCTACACACACATTAGATACTGATCTTCTACTACATTATTACTACATGTACACAGGACCAGAACCAAAGAATAGAAAGACAGACAGACAGCCATAGGGTACATTATCACAAACGTGTGCTCAGCCGTATCCCGGGTGTGTACATGTCTGTGCCCTGATCACCCCACTCCTCTCCATAGGAAACAGCACATGCGCCATCTTTTCGCCGTGCACAGTATGGTGCCCCATCTGTGTGGCACTGTACCGCTGCCGGGTCACCATAGTCGTCTAAATTTGCGGCCACATAAATATCCGCACCGCGGCCGTCTGAATGTGGCTTTAAGCTGTGTTCACTTCATGTAAATTCCTTCTATTACGGACATATAGAGAAGAGATGGGCAGATCCAAAGTTTCTGCAACATCCCCCACCGGGGCCAAGCCCTTTCTTGGGGCCTGGAGACAGCCGGGTCCCAGTATACCGGAGTGGCTGGCGGTTGCGGCCTAGGGTGCACTGTGGCCACGGTGCTTGGTATGGGAACCGGAGGGCTGTCCTACAGCAGGTGGTGTGTGCAAGAAATATGCAGGGAGAGGCTGATTTGTCTTGCTTTGTGCAGCGCTGTGTAATCTGTGGGTGCTATATAAATAAAGAATTATTATAAAGGAGGTTTCTCCCTGGGGCAACCCCTGAGGGATATAAGGGGATTTCTGGGTGATGGAGGATTGGGAGCCCTTGTTGGTGAAGCAGACTGATCACGGGATCACAAGGAGGCAACGTTGTGCAAATCAAATCATTGTTCTTTATTGGAATTTGAACAATGGCCTAACATCAACAGCAGCAGGTTCAGCAGGCTGGAAAGCTGGTGGGAGAGAACTGGTCCACAGGAAGGGTTGCTCACAGCCTGGTAAAGATGGAGCGGAGTTCAGACAGTGGACCTCTTCTCTGGGGTAGTATGTTCAGGTCACACGGGATGCCCCCAAACCTGAATGGAAACTTTGTGTCCTCTCATCTCTCGTAAGGAGTTTTCCAGACATATCTTTGAAACCGAGGGCTACAACATATCCCATGGCGTGCTAATACTGAAAGGAGGAGGAGACCTGCCCGGTCCAGCACTGGGCATACCAGGGCCCAGAGCTGCTGGGGGGCCACATAAGGCTGTACATAATGAATCCATGGGGGCGTGGGGGGTTTATATGAAATACCCATGAGGGGGCTGTTTGGGATGATAAACTAGAGAATATTTTAGGGAACAGGAGACTGTTTTAGTTTCTCAATTTTGAATTCTGCCACATGAATTCACTGCAAAGGGGCCCACTGAGGCTCTGTCACCCAGGGGCCCACTGACTCCTGGAGCCGACCCTGGCAGGAGAGATTATAAGTAATTTAACTGTCTCTAAACGGACAACTTACACATGATCACAGATGGAGGCCATAGTAGTATAAAATTTTAGGTTCCTCACTTCATCACCATCTCCTCTTCCACCTTCTCATCACTAACAAAATACTATTCCCTGATTTGCTTACATATTTCTATTTTGCCCCACAGTAGCCAATATAGTAACAATGCCCACCCTGTATCCAGTATAGTAACATTGCCCCCAAAGTAGCCAATCTAGGAACAATTTGTTTTAAAAAAACACACTAAAACTAAACTAAAACGGCCCAAAAACACCACACAACATGGCTTTTTGAACCCTTTTTTGATCCGTTTTTAAGCAGTCCGTTAAAAAACGCATCCGTTTTTTGAAAATGCATCAGTTTTTTACCATTTTTAATTAAGATAATTGGTAAAACCTGTCAAAAATGGATGCGTTTTTTAACGGACTGCTTAAAAACGGACCAAAAACGGGTTCAAAACGCCATGTGTGGCATCACCCTCAGGATGCGGTCACACGGTGCGTTCTTGGTGCACCTTTAGGCCGTGTTCACACTTTGCGTTTTGGTTGCGTCTTCAAACGGAGGAGGAGAGGTCATTTGCCTAATTACCAGAATTCCAAGATTCAGTAGGCCCCTGGGCGGCAGAGCCTCAGTGGGCCCTTTTGCAGATTCACTTACGCAGTGAAACTAAAACAAATAATCTCCTGTTCCCTAAAATATTCCCTAGTTTATCAATCCAAACAGACCCCCCTCTTCATTATTTTGTATAAAGCCCCCCTCACCCCCATGGATTCCTTATATACAGTCATATGTGTCACTTGCCCGGGTATGCCCAGTGCTGGCACCGGCCGTGCAAATTACTTTACTCTTAACAATGCATTAACAAATGTAAACAGTAATGTAATTAGGCCAATCACTTCATCTCAGCTGTTGTAATGTGTCTCAAACACAACCAAAATGCATCACGCTGTGATATGTTGCGTTTTGGATGCGTTTTAATCGTGTTTTGAAACGCATTACAAAGGCTGAGGCGAAGTGATTTGCTGAATTACATTAGTGTTAACAAAACGCATGGTAAACGTGATGTTAACGCATGCGTGTTCTTAATGCTTGTGTTAATTTGATGTTACCATGTGCGTTAACATTGCATTTACATTGTGGTTTGTAAACGCAGAAGTTACGAGTAATGTAATCAGTCCAATCCCCTCTCCTCAGCTCACGTTCCGTTTTTCAAATGCAGCTTTTGATGCCCAAACCAGGAGTGGAGTGAAAATAGAGGAGGAATTGTACTTCTTAATGATAATAAAGTGACGCTGGTGCACAGGGGGCGGGCCTCGGCCCAAACGCATATGTGTTTCCAGAGAAACACATGCGATCAGTAACCAGGCCCAGGTGCCTAACATCGATAATGAACGCAACGCGAGTGGGAGACGTGACCGTGGTCAAAAACTGAACTCGATACATTGGGGGACATTTACTTAAAGTGTCGGTGTCTGCATTGGCTTTGTTACCGACCTGCTCTCGGAAAGAAGACACACATTTAATATTGTGGAGCTGTGCAGAGACATTTCTGGCGCCGAGACCATTTTCTGTCCCTGGGACCAAAATCTGTCCCGAGCACCAGAAATGTGTCCAACAGTCCCTGCTAGACCAGTTTTCTTTTGGTCTACTTTCCGCCAGTTTACAGCGCCCAAAAAGGGCTGCGACACATATTAATGTGTCGGGTTTCCCACTTCCTTGGCACCCGTACCCCCCTTTTGCGTTCTCCGCCAAAGCCATGCCCCTTTTCGGAGAAGTCGTAGCAGACGGAAAAAGGCATTTTGTTCTGTCCCCGACAGCTAATAAATATGTAGGAGAGCAGAAGATGCGGGAAGCGCCACAAAACTGGCAGAAACCCATAGTAAATGTCCCCCAATGCGTCTCGATTTTTGACGCATTCCAAAGGGTGCCTTTCCACGTGCTGTTTTCTTCGTGTTTTTAAAAGCATCCGAAACGCAGGTGGGAGGGGGGTTTCCAATGAAACTCATATGCAAACGGAACGTGGGAAGGCGCCCGCAGGATTCAATATTCAGTTTTAGTAAATGCAATGGAAACGCAAAGTTACCTCAGCATGTGATCCAGGCTGAAGCCGTTGTACTGTGTCCAAGACGCATCAAAAAGCGAGACGCATCATGTGAACGTGCCCAAAAAAAACTATTTAAAAATGCCTGTTACCGCAATGGCTCAGTAACGCATCCGTGAAAAATCACTGAAAAAACTGTGTATGTGAAAAACAATACGAGTGTGAATGAGCCCTAAGATTGTCGCAAAATTGCAAAAAAACTGCAACTTCAAAGCAGTTTAAGGGTGGTGCCACACGTATGCGTTTTTAGGCTGTTTTTGGACTGTTTTTAGTAGTGTGTTTTCAGATCGGGAAAAAACGCATGCGTTTTTCACCAGTTTGAATTAAGATAATTGATCAAACCTGTCAAAAACGCTTCCCTTTTTTCCGATCTGAAAACGCACTACTAAAAACGGCTCAAAAACGGCCTAAAAACGCCATGTGTGTCACCACCCTCAGGTTGGTGGCACACATGGCGTTTTGAACCCCTCGTTTTTGATCAATTTATATTAAGATATTGTAAAACCGACTGACAAAAAGTGATAGCGTTTTGACGGATGCTATGTAAAAACGGACCACAAAAGGGGTTCAAAGCTGCCATTGTGTTGCCTCACCCTAAATAATCTACGTGGGAAAACTACTTTTGCCTACTGCTGCAGCACCGCCTCATATTGCCGCAGGTTGCTCCTGTCTCTTCTATTTACTACAAAATTCATTTGATTAACTTTTTATTGTGCATTGCAATCCATTATCTTCCCTTATCCCCATCAGTGCCCCCCCCTACTGCTCTATGAGTCATGACCTGTGGCATTCCATACGCTTTACCCTTGTGACTCAACCATCTCACCATACTAGGGAGGTGAATGTCTCTTTGTGTACCTCCATGATCTGTGCCACTAGATTGTCACTATGTCAGTCTTCCTCCAGGATTTCGTGAATATAATTAATGATATACCTGTATCACCTACGAATAGGAACACAATCAGGATAGTATGATGAACTGTCCCTCCCCCGTGGATCCCGAGAATGGAAAGCTCCTAAAAACGTTTGTGCAAAGTTTCAGATTAGTGCAAAATGAAGACAAACCTGCAAAGAGCTGAAGACATGGAAAAGATGGATGAAGAGGAAGGAGGAGGAGGAGGGCTGGAGGTGAAGAGGGAGAGCGTGCAGCCCTGTGATCTGGGTAATTCCATCAATTATCAGCATCATTACCTGTATTGCTCATTATTGCTTATTATGGGGAGCGATAATAGTAGATGAGGGAGGGGGCAGTAATGAGGAGAGGGGCTCAGGCTGTGCATGCGCTGCTCTGCGCTGGACACATGTGCAGATATTTAGTATTTACTGTATGCCCCCTATAAATTAATGCATCAAAATTCATGGATTATTAAAAAACATTGTAACTATATTTGTGTCACCTGTAAATTGATAAAAATTAAACAAACTCGCACAGAGATGTTGCACAACCAACGCTTTTTCCTGCTCGGTTTGAACGCACCCCCAAAGGGTTTTGCTTTGTAACATATCGTAGGCGTTTTTTTGCAACGCATCAAGAAAAAACACCACCTATAAAAGCGCAAGTGTGTTTTTCACCAATGACATTGCGTTTCATCAATGACGTTTAAAAGCAACACAAAATTGGCATGAAAAGCGTCAAATGCAATGTGTTTAAATGGCTGTCCCTACGGGCTGCGTTCACGAGGCGCTCCGCGGTTTTTGATGCATTCCAAAGGCTACAGCCTGGATCACATGCTGAGGTCACATTGCGTTTCCGTTGCATTTACTGAAACGCAATGGGGGACATTTACTTACAGTGTCGGTGTCTGCATTGGCTTTGTTACCGACCTGCTCTCAGAAAGAAGATACACATTTAATATTGTGGAGCTGTGCAGATAAATTTCTGGCGCCGAGACCATTTTCTGTCCCTGGGACCAAAATCTGTCCCGAGCACCAGAAATGTGTCCAACATCCCTGCTAGACCAGTTTACTTTGGTCACTTCCGCCAGTTTACCCGCCCAAAATGGCTGCGACACATTTAATTGTGTCTGAGTTTCCACTCCGCCAAAGCCACCCCCTTTTCGGAAAGAGTCGGAGCAGGCGGAAAAAGTCATTTTTTCTGTCGCCCCAGCTAATAAATAGTTGCAGAGCAAGAAGATGCGGTGAGAGCGCCACAAACTGCGGACCACGCCATAGTAAATGTCCCCCAATTTACTACAGGTTATCAATGTTATCAAGGTTTTGAAAGTACTTTAAAATGGTCAACAATGATTTACAATGACATAAGTAAATGTCGGGGGAACATTTTAACTATGGCATTTCCCGCCAGGTTTGTGGCGCGCTCACCACATGTTTCTGCTCTCCAGACCTAGTTTTAGTGCTGGCGCCAGCTAAAATGAAGTTTTCCGCCCTGCTCCGACCTCTTCTCACGAAAAGGGGCGTGGCTTTGGCGGGACCTGATGGGAGCTTCAACACATTAATATTGTAAACTGGCGGAAAGTAGAAGTGCCAAAAGAAACTGGGTCTAGCAGGACTGTGGAACATTTTGGTGCTCGGGACAGATGTTGGTCCACAGGGACGACCAGGAAAATGGTCTCGGGACGACAGAAATGTCTCTGCACAGCTCCACAATATTAAAATGTGTGTCTTCTTTTCGAGAGCAGGTCAGGGTCTAACAAAGCCATGCAGACACAACCATTTAAGTAAATGTCCCCCATCATGTCAACGCGCCTGAGGCCGTGTTTCACACGGCCACTTGGTTGGCGTTTTCATTGCGTTTTAAAACCCTTACAAACATCTGGATGAGTGATTTGCCTAATTATTTACTGTTAACAGTTGCGTTTACAAAACGCATTGAAATGCAAAATGCTTAAGCATGTGTTTGGTAATGTGTGTTTAACATATGTGTAAATACAATGTAATTTGGCAAATCACCTCTCCATCGCTGTGTAATGCGTTTAAAAACGTCAATTGATAAAGGCACCAAAACGTCAACTGTGAACGTCTCCCGAGGGTGATGGCACACTGGCGTTTGCTTGCTTTTTGAAATGCATAACGCAACTGGATGAGGAATTTACCCTAATTATCGGGGGGACATTTATCTTAAGGCCGGTGACACAACTTACGCTTTTGTTTGGTTTTTTAACAGTGGTTTGCATCCTTGAAAAACGCATCATATTTGCATATCGTCTTTTTCAATTTATTTTAGGTTAAAGTGTCTTAACTTGGCGTTTTCTCCCGTTTGTTCTGTTTGTCTGCGCTTTTGAGATGCGTTTACATTGCGCTTTTCGAAACGGTTGCGTTTTGAAACACAGGCTGGAAATGTGTGTCTCATTTTTGTGACCTTTTGTTTTTGGGCCTTAACTGATTCCGCTAGCATTGCGTTCATAACGCAACGCTAACGCACAGGCGGTGGGTCTCCAGGGAAACGCATGTGATCGAGAATCCGTTCGCATGCGTTTCTCTGAAAACACATATGCGATCAGACAGGGACCTGCCCCCTGTGAGTTAGGGTGAAGACACACATGGCATTTTTGAGGCCGTTTTGTACTAAGTGCGTTTTCAGATCGTTAAAAACGCATGGTTAAAAAGCGCGTCCGTTTTTAAAACCGCCTCGTTTTTGTTCGTTTTCCGATTGCGCAATATAAAAAGCGACCAAAAACGCATGCCGTTTTCAATAAAAACTTTGCTTTGTTTTTGATAAAAACGCATGCGGTTTTAAAAAAACGCATGCGTTTTTAAACGCATGTGTTTAACGAGTCTGAAAAAACGCACTTAGTAAAACGGCCCAAAAACGCATGGTTTGTCTCAAAACACCTGCAATCGGGAACGAGCCGCCGGTGTTTTGTGTCAATTTAACACGAAACACCGGCAGCTCGTTCCCGATCGCAGGCGTTTCCATAGAAACGCCAATGCGATCGGGCCGAGGCCCGCCCCGGTGGGCGCGACTTTGTTTGCGTTTGCAAGCGCAGACAAAAGCTCCACGTGTGGCGCCGGTCTTCTTGGCACGTTTTTAGTCCATTTAAAAATGGACCGTGTGACCGCACCCGTGTGACCGCACGTGGCGTTTTTAGGCCATTTTTATATATTGTAAAAAATGCATGCGCTTTTTAAAAACGGATGCGTTTTTAATGCATGTGTTTTTAATACGATCTGTTTTCAGATCGTAAAAAACTCATGCGTTAAAATATGCATGCGTTTTTGAAAAACGCATGCATGTTTTTTAACGCATGCGTTTTTTTACGATCTGAAAACGCACTAACTAAAAACGGCCTAAAAACGCCATGTGTGTCTTCACCCTTAGGCCGGTGGCACACGTGATGTTTTGAACCTGTTTTTGGCCCATTTTTAAGCAGCCTGTTAAAAAATGCGTCCGTTTTTGACCCGTTTTATTAAGCTAATTGGTAAAACCAGTCAAAAACGGATGCCTTTTCAAAAAACTGACTGCTTAAAAACGGCCCAAAAGCGGGTTCAATACGCCACACGTGCCACCGGCCTTATCTGCTGTCACTGTATGCAACAGCCGGGCTCCTGAGGTGACAGCGCGGATTGCGATAGCCGCGGTCTCGGCTGTTCAACCCTTTATTCGCTGAGGTTAAGCATGACTGCGTTGTCTATAGGGCTTCCTCACCAGTTCCGACCTCAAGCGTGTGCCGGGTTCGGATGCTGATGGGAGCCCCTGGGTCTGGTGGAGGACTCCCGGACCGTCTTCAGCTACTGAGTGACAGGATCTGCATAGGCTGACCACTCTAATACATCAGTATGGCAGTGTATTAGTTGTAGTTGTATTACTGTATTACAGAGTGGGACAATAAAATATATGGGGAAGAAATTTTTTACAAATAAAAAATAAAGTAATAAAAGTTGCCTAAGTGCCTCATAAATGATTGGACTCCTACAAAGTGAAATTCACCACACAAACAGTACTTATAAGATATTGTCATGTCCGTAACAACCTGTACAACAAAATCACCCGTACGGCGAACACCGTAAAATTTTTTAAAAAGAAGCCAAAAATTAGTTTTTTTGTGTCTCTAACCAAGCAAAAAAACCTATAAAAAGTGATCAAAAAGTCACACTTACATGACAACTCATCACGCAAAAAAAATAATCCCTAATCCAGCTCAATTAACAAAACATCCAAAATTTTCGCCTCGCAGGTGACGGCATTGCGAAAACAAGTGACTATTGTCTCAAAAAACATTTTTAGGGTGATGCCACATGGGGCTTTTTTGGTCCGTTTTGGAGCATGCATTTTCAGTCCCTTTAAAAACGCATACGTTTACCATTCCCCCAAAAAGTTAATTAAATGTAATCAATGAGGTAAAGCCACCCCAAAAATAGTCTTGCTATATTCCTTAAGGGGTTTAGTTTTCAAATGGGGTAACTTTTTAGGGGTTTCTCTTGTACTTGTATGTTATTGGGTGCAGTCAAACGTTGCGTCTTAGGGTGATGACACACGTGGCGTTTTGAACGCGTTTTTGGCCCGTTTTTAAGCAGTCCGTCAAAAAACGCATCCGCTTTTGACAGGTTTGAATTAATATAATTGGTCAAACCTGTCAAAAATGGATGCGTTTTCAAAAAAAACGTATGCGTTTCTTTTACACATGTGGTTTATGACGGACTGCTTGAAACGTGGCCAAAAACAAGTTCAAAACGCCACGTGTGCCATCACCCTTAGGGTGATGGCACACATGGCGTTTTTGGTCGTTTTTTTCCAATTATCTTAATAGATAAACAGGTTGTAAGCAGCCAAACGCATGGTAAACTGCCAAAAACGGACTGAAAATGGATGTTTAAAAACGGACCAAAAACGCCATGTGTGACATCACCCTTACACATGCGTTTTAAAACGCATAGCAATGGCTGAGATTTGCCTAATTTAACAGCTGTTAACACTTGCATTTGCTAAACGCTAATGTTAACGCATTTGTGAACACTGTGTTAACAAAAATGGGATCTGTACCAGATCAGTATAGTTGTATTTGTGTCAGTATAGATTGGGAACAGCCATGTGATGCAGCTGTATTTTAGCAGATGATCCCCTTCAAAATGCTGCCGCAAAAATATGGTGGATTTTTTTGCCCCGACCGGGCACAGCATAGGGTGGAGAATGGAGGCATGATCACGGAGGCTTCAAAGGGTCAAACTTTTCCCTATTCAAGTAATAAGGTGTAATTTGTCATTCCTTGACTATCCCTTTAAGACAATATCAACACCATAGTTTTCTATGTTCACAGAGTCAAAGGAAGAGCTGTCTCTGCTGTGCACAGAGCAGGAAGGAGAAGAGTCCTCCGAGTATAATGCTGTGATTGTAACCAGACAGAAAGATGACCTGGAGAGTTCAGACCCCGGAGAGCTCAACCTCAGCGCCCCTGAGCGCCCAGCACCTGATAGCGGGCGCTGCCAGCTCAGCCTCCTGACCGTATGCGGCCCTCTATCTGACACCTCCTCAGCCGCCTGTTATGGTAACTACAGCGCAGAGGCTCCTCAGGAGCCCCGATACTTTACTAATAGGGGGCAGTTCCAGACAGTCAACCTCAAGATGGGGGGCAGCTTCCCCGCAACGGCTCCCAACCCCCGACGTTCTGCCCGCTGTGCATCAACATGTAGGATGCAGGCCTTTATATATGATACAGGACCAGGAGGAGAACAACCAAAGACCAGGTGCCCCGCAGAAAGTAGTGATGAAATGGCCGCACCAAGCAGAAAGAAGAGTCGTACTCTATACAACATGGGTGAGATCTGAAACGTAAATGTGAAAAAAGTCTTACTTCACACTGCCTATGTACAAGAATATAACTACTATAATACTGCCCCCTATGTACAGGAATATAACTACTATAATACTGCCCCTATACATACTTGCACTGCTATACTGTATGTGTTCCACTCATGTCTCTTCTCTATCATTCTCCCTATACCACGGACCGATCTTGTAGACCAGCTGCAGGAACTGGAGAGATTATTCATGGAGGATCATTACCCTGATAGTGAGAAGAGAAAAGAAATTGCTGAAATCATTGGGGTCACCCCACAGAGGATAATGGTAACAATCATTATTACTCAACCACGAAAGAAACCAGCATTCATTTGTGTTGTGTGGGTGGGGTGGTGCAAGGCTCCTCCTGAATTTCCACGAATCCATTTTTTTTCCACCCGGTTTAGTTGCACATCTATAAATACTTCTCTAGCCTATGTGTCTCCCATAGCAACAGGCTACATTCAGACTGTGTAGTCTGATCTGCTAGTACAGTTTTCCTATTGAGAAGCATAGCTACACTTGTCAGAAGGTTCAGATGATGGTTTGGGGTCCTAATCATACATCCTGCATCCAGCCACTGAACAAGCAGCATGTCTCTAAGCTCCTGGGGTTCCAAGCCCTAAACAGGACGACCCCAATCCCGCTATTTGCCCCCGTTGCATGTTTTGGCAATGTGTACACTTGGCCTCATTGCACAGGTGCAGTAAAGGTGTTCACTTACCGGTTGCAACTGTGCACCGCGCATGCGCCAAGATCTGCTGGAGAATAGTCATGACTCTTCTCTGATCCAACAAGACTTCTAAATATACAGGTGAATGGAGCAAGTAACAGGACTAGGGTCACCATGTTTGGGACCATGGTGACCCTAGTCCTAAGGGACAAGCTTCTGTTGTGGGCCCCCAAACTTGCTGATAGGTTGCCTTTTATTCTTTTCTTGGTAAAGTTAGGTTGCAGACACTAGGTCCATTACAGCTCATACAGTGTTGTGACCCAGCTTTCCCTGACGTCTGGCAACATTGTGGTTCTGGGTTTGGGTTCTGCCTGTTTTTGGTTTTCTCCCCATTCCAAAATCATCCCATTGGATATAGTGCCCCAAGTAGACAGGAGGTGCATGGGGATGAGATTGTTTCTTTTATTTCTGCCTCCGTTTCAGGTTTGGTTTCAGAACCGACGCGCCAAGTGGCGCAAAATTGAGAAAACCTCCGTAAAAGGGAGCAAGAAGCCGGTCCCTGGATGCGCGGGGATGTCTCATCCCGAGAGCGACATCCGGATGTCTTCTGCACTTTCCAGACCGGAGGCTGTATCCCTAGCAGCCAGTGCCGGACATCACCCCTATGGTCAACTATCTGGGGTCAGGAATGGGTGAGGAAGCTAAGTGGTGTCTGAAATACTCTGTGCTGCTGTGGAATATATCCCCTACCTTTTACTCTTCTCTTTTTATTAAAGGAAATCTACCATCAAAATCCTTCAAGGACACTTAATCATAGATTCATGCACCGTGACTGTGGAAACCTTCTTACATTTGTTATTCATGGTCTCCTTTCATCTAAAATCAACTTTTAAAATTATAATAATGAGCCAGAGGTTTCCCCCTTCCCCTGCTCTCTCAGCACATTTTTCTGGCCTCATGTAATCTTACACAGTTGGAGAGGGAAGTGCTTCTGCACAGTGTATCATCCTGTGAAGCTACACGGAGGTGCTCGGGTTACATGCTCATACTTATTAGCATAGTTTTAAACATAGATTTTAGAAGGAAGGAGGTCATGGATAGCAAATATAAGAAGGTTACCACAGTCACAGTGCCTGGAATTTTGAGTAAGTGTCTCTGGTTTATCGTGATGGATTTGATGTTAGATTGTTTTTAAAGGGAACCTGTCAGCTGTTTTAACCCCACTAAACTACTAGACTCCTCAGGTGAGGGATGAAATGTCCCTTCTAGAATTTCCACCTGCCAGGGGCTTCTGCAACCACTAAACTTGACTCATCTTATGAGAAAATGAGGTGAGAAGAGTCACATGTGCCTGACTTTGGAGGAGATTTTTTATAGGTAAGTGGGTGATATTTCACATAAAAGAAGGAATTCTGGAAAGGATGTTTCATAACCTATCTGAGAGGGCTAGTAGTTTAGTGGGGTAATACTTGGTGACAGGTTACAATGTTATTGTGGTAGATACTTATTGTTCAGTGCTGGAGAACACAGCATTGAGATGAGCAATTCTATTATTTTCACTCTTCTCTGAGAACAGCGCCCCACCTTGTATGGTGGCTGTGTTTGGTTTTGCAGCCAAGGGACTTTAATTTACTTTGCACCATTACCAATTGAATTGGTGGACCGTCACTGCTCTGATATTTTATAGATAGTGGTTGCAGGATTGACCTCCACACTGCACTCCCCTGTTGAAATACTCTGTGCCCCTTAGGAGGCTGCTCCTTCCATTACTCGACCTCTCAATTTTTCCTCTAGTTTTGTACATCTTCTAAAGCCCTGTCCTCCATATCATCCTCATAGCGAGAGGTCACTTCTTCCCAACAATTGCACATTGGTCTCCTGAAATACTCTGTTCTGCGGGGGCATCTCCTCTCACATATCTTTCTCTTCTAGGTTGTCTCTGGTACCCAGTGCACTTCTTCAGAGGTCTCAGTCTGTTGAGGTCTCTTCCCAGCATGGCGGCTCCTCCTGCACGTCAAACAGCAGCGGTTCAGGTGGGTGTCCAGCAGTGTATAGGTGATGCCACATTGGTGTTTTGGTCAGTTTTTAAGCATGCGTTTTCAGGCCATTTAAAAACGCATCAGTTTTTGTCCATTTTCCCAATTATTTTAATAGATAAACAGCTTGTAAGCAGCCAAACGTATTGAAAACGGTCAAAAATGCATGCATTTTCAAAAACGCATGCATTTTTAAACGGACTGAAAATGCATGGTTAAAAATGGACCAAAAACGCCATGCTTGGCATCGCCCCAAAGCTTAGGGTCCTGTTAAATCCATGAAGAGTGTGGGGGATACATGTAACTTTCTGATTGTTTCCTGACTCTACCCAGTGGTGCATCTACCAAAAGACGAGTTGAGCCTCTTGCCTCAGGCAGCACCACCAAAAGCAAGATCGGAGGGCAGCATCCGGAGTGCAATCAGCTCCTATAAAGCAGGACTTGATACATAATAATAATGTCTCTTCACACCCGATATGGGAGTGAGACAATGCATGAAGCACCACTTGCTAAAAAAATAACCTAATACATATCTACTGGATAAATGCTATGGCACAATCAAGGGTGCACCATCCATGAGGTGAGTTGAGCCACTTACCTCAGGCAGCACCGCCTGCAGCAAGATGGTGGGCAGCATGAGGAGTGCATTCAGCACCCACAAAGCGGGACCTGCCACTTAAAAATATAAACATTGTTGTGAGACACTGCATGGAGAACCCACTTACTAAAATATAACCTAATATGCATCTACTGGATAGGGCAGAGGGGGGTGCCATTGTGTAGCTCACCACAGGCAGCAGAGAATTAAGTTTCGCCCCTGACTACCTCTGCAATAGCCGTTACAGAGGAATCGTGAACTCCTTTGTTGAATGGAGTGATGACAATAACTTTGGTTTTCTCCACATTTAATACAAAGAAATGATCATTGATCTACTGAAAAATAAAACAACACTGGAACCCATCACCATCAAATGCCAGACCATTGAGCAGGTCCATACCTACAGATACCTAGGTGCCCTCAATGAGGATAACCGGATTTGGTGGCAAACATTTATATGGTATTGTTAAAGGCATCGTCTATTTCTCTGGAAACTGAAATCCTTTCACATCTCTTAAAAGATCCTGAGAATGTTCAAAGAAACCACAATTGGGGGCATCATCTTTTTTTGCTGTGGTTTGTTTGGGAAGATCAATCAAAAAGAGGGAAGAAAACAAGATTGGGGAGATTATCAAGAGAGCCCAATGCACAACCGGTTTACCCCTAGGTCAGTTCGGGTCAATCTAGATTTACAAATTTGCAACATTAATAGGATACAAATCACGCCCCATGTTCCCAATCTTAGCCGAACAACTAAGGCCGGCGGAACACATGGCATTTTGAAAGTTTTCAAAAAATGAATGCGTTTTTCAACGGATTGCTTAAAAAAGACCCAAAAACAGGTTCAAAACACCACGTGTGCCGCCGGCCTAAGTAGTAGCAGCACTCGTTACCGCCAGATGAACTGCCAGACTTAGAGGTTTTGCAACTTCTTTATCTCTAAATCAATGAACTGTTTAATTAGTCGATTGGTACCAATAAGTCGTGGACCGAACCTTGTTCCAACTTAACCAGGCTATATAGTCCCTCGAATTCCTTTCTAGTGTTCCTTTCTCCTGGTATGTGTTTGCGCTAATGTCCCTAAATGTCATGTCATGCTCAGTCCGCTTGTGCAAAGAAATTTCCCCAATGGGATCAATAAAGTTGTACTGTATTGTATGAGTGTGGCAGGTGATTGGCATCCGAGATGTAATTTCCAGATTGTCCAGGTGGTGGCGCTGTGACTTCGTGCTGCTCGTAATATTGTAACCACATACAAAGAGAAGAGAATGAAAATCCAGCACTCGGTGATGGCAAATAATGTTCTGTTCCTTTATTCTTTAAAAAAAAACTCAGCACATCATGTGTGTGGATACATCGCAACAGATGGACACATTTTGGCTTGTTGGCCTTAGTCATGTAACCACATGCAGCCAGCAAATATTCTCTGCATTGTACTGAAAAGCTAAAAAAAACCCAATTGATTTTCACTTATTTATGGCTTTAGCTGTGCAGGTAAGATGAAAAAAGTCACTATCTGCGAGGTACCAAATGTATGTATATATAATAATATCAATATAGTAAAAAAAAAAAAAAGTTTTAAAAACTGTTATTGCCAAATTCGGTTTCATAGGCAATGACTACCGCTATCATGGTCTCTGTAGCACCTAGACCCTTGATTTTGGTATTGTGTTACAGCTAAGAATCTCATCCTCCCAGAATCCTGTTCTGTGATATATAGACTCTGAGATACAAGCATAAACGGAATATTCATCTGCTGCTCACATTTCCAACTATGTTTTTAAATAAATGGATCTCTCCTTCTTTAGCACCGAGAACCACAAGCCTGATGTGATCTGAAAGATGAGATTCTTATCTTTAAAGGGAACCTGTCACCAGCAGCCCTTTTTCTGACTCCCCCATGTCCCCATAGAGAAAAGCGTGCACATTGCAAAAATGTTTTTATAATAAAATTGTCTTTTTCTGATAAAAAGAAAAATTTGATTCAATTTTACCCTTTTTATCTCATGAGCAGTGTCCCATGCCCCATGGGAGTGGCCAGTGAGGAGTGGTTAGAAGGGGAACCAATCCTCAGTGGCCACTTCCATGGGACACTAAACTTTCATCTAACTTTTCTTTTTATAGGAAAAAGCTAGTTTTATTATAAAAATACTTAAGCAATGTGTATCCTTTTCTCTATAGGGACATAAGGGAACCAGAAAAAGGGCTCCTGATGACAGGTTCCCTTTAAAGGACACCTGTCATCAGGTCTCTGTCACTAGTCCCGTCACCACTACCTGTTGGAGCAGCTAACAAGGATCCCATCCCAGCCTTTATCTAGTCAATTCATACATTAATCATTGTAAAATCATATTTTCTTTATTATGTAAATGAGGTTGGTCACCTGGTCAGAGGCAGTGATGTCACGCCTGTTACCCCTCCCCTCTCCTCCCCTGCTCATGTCTGTGTGTAATGTATAGTAAAGCATTGCTGGTGTCTGTGCTTTACCTGCTGACATGCTGCTAATCCTCCTAATACACAGAGACACAGACATCAGCTACACAAGTACCTGACATGTTCTGCTATAACACGGCTGCCTGGTGCTGTTGTATCTCTTTTATACACACACACACAGGCTGTAGGGGCCACCAGCACCAGGAAGCACATGGAGGAGCCATTACACCATTATACCTTACACCATTATACAGGCTGTCAGTCAAGCACTGGGGGTGTGGCTGTGCCTCCCACTCATGAATAAGCGGGACAGCTTGAATATGATAATGATTAATTGGACATTTCACAGGTCATTTGCATGCAGCTTTAGGACCTCATTGCTCAGGCAAGTAGAGGGACAATGAAGGGATAGAGGCAATGCTTTCTAATGACACTTTATGAAAATATATTTAGTTTAGGGGGTTATTTTGCCTCTTGGGTTCTCTTTAATATCGAATGCAGGGTTTTTAAGGTGCTGCAGAGCCAAAGATAGGGACTTCTGAAGTCCTACTCCCACTCCATCTTTTAATAGTGACTCATCTCAGCTAAAAAAGTGACTCTTCTCAAGTCCTCTGTTCCAAATAGCCAGTGCCCTAGGCATCCTCCGCCCACTGCTAGTAATGACCCTGTATGAAGTTACCACATTACTCCCCAAAATGCTTCACCACCCAGCCGGGTACTCCCACTTTAAGAAAAATCCTGTCTGTGAAAATTCAGGACTGTAGGGAATTTATTCTGATAGTAATAATATACAATTTTCCTTTTTGTTTTACAGGGTCAGGTCTCGGGTCCCCGGGGGTTGTCCGCCGTCCGCCGTCCCAGGAGTACCCACCCACGTTCCACAGCCCACCACCCATAAGGCGTGCTGGGCTTCCCATGACCATGACATTTAATTCCAGTAGTCACATGGTTCCCGTGTTGCTGGATACACCGGAAAGCACCTGCACTCCGCCCCTGTCCGTCGACGCTGACATGTTCACGTATAATATTCAGGAGTATGTCATTCCCTCCTCTATCTGTTATTCTTAGTTGTCTATGTAGATTGCTATGTAACCTGATCCCTCTGAATTGCAGTCTGTCTTGTGCTAGCAAGATGGATTCAGCAGATTTTAGTCACTTTAGGAGGAGAAGGAGGAAAAGAGCTTGGTAAATTGAGAAAATGGCCTATATTGTGTACCATTGTTTTATAAAAAATTTCTTGAAAATTCTTTGAACCTTAAAGGGGGTAAATTTCCTTCAAATATTTAAAAAACAGACTCGTTTTTTTTTTTTTGTTTCCCTATTCCTCTGCCTGCAGGTCCCCGATGCCAGACCCCATTTCTGCCTCCATGAGATATGCTCCCCAGTATTACCATCAGAGTAACCCACTGGGCCCATTCCAGGTGCCGCAGTACCCCCAGTTCCAGCACCTCCCAGTACACAGCCTCACGCCGACCTCTCCTGATGACTCCGCTTTCCTGGCCATGTCTGCCAACAACCCCGGCATGCTGGCGTATGGCAACCCAGGACCCTACCTGCAGGGGCACCCCGCCAGTCACATCGTGCTCCAGCCAGGCACAGGTAACTCCATTACCCCCATGGATGGCTTCTCAGTCTGGTCCTGATGACCCCGGTCCCAGTCCTAGTTCCTCCTATTAAGGGTTCTGTGACCCCTTTATTTTGGGTCTAATGAACGTTCAGTAGACTGCTATGTTCCTTGTACCATGTCCAACATTCCCCGGTGTTGGTTCCCCTGTCTAAGGTCTGACCCGAGTTTTAGGAGGCGAATTCCAAAAGATTCAGTTTTGCCAAAATCTGAATTTTTAAATGAAAATTAGTAAAATTGATGTGTGGTAATTTGACTGTGCATGGGTGGTATGGGGGATGATGAGTTTTGCTATTTACCACCCACCCCTTAATTCTGATAACTTAAAGGGGTTGTCCAGAATCAATTACTGTAGAACCTTGGATTATGAGCGCAATTTATTCTGGGATTGTGTTTGTAATCCCATGCACTCGTATATCAAAGCAAGATTTCCCATTGGAAATCATTGAAAAGCAGATGATTTGTTCCACAACTGAAAAATAGTCCTATATAGTAAAGCATCTAGTTTCTTTTTTTTTCCTTTTCCTTCAATACTGTTATAACATTTTTATAGAGAAGCATGTACAAATTTTGCTTAACGAGGTAACAATTTTTGTAAAGTGCAAGCTTTTCTTCCGAAACGTTCGTAGATTGGTTTACTCGTAATCCAAGGTTTTACTCTAAAAAATGGGCACGTCTTATCTTAACTTATTTTAGAATACCCCTATACTGGTTTGTAATTTTTATCCCACTTAAAGGGGTTTTCCCACGAAGACAAGTTAGGCCCTATCCACGGGATAGGGTCTAAGTCGCTGATCAGTGGGGGTCTCAGTACTGAGACCCCCGCAGATCGCGAAAACTAGGGGTCTGACGGACCCCTTGCCGCTCCTCAGACTAATTGAGCAAACGGCCGGGCATAACCATTCTGCTCCACTTATCTCTAAGGACCTAACGGAAATTGCCGAGGGGCCGCTCTCACGATCTCCGTCAGCTCCATAGAGATTAACGGAGCAGAACGGTTATGTGCTGCCGTCTCCTCCATTACTCTTATGGAGCGACAAGGGGTCGGTCGGACCCCTCGTTTTCGCGATCTGTGGGGGTCTCAGCACTAACACTCCCACTGATTGTCTTTGTGGGAAAACCCCTTTAAGCAGAGCACAAATCTCTCTGCTGTTCAGATTAATACAATGTATCAGATTGTGTAAGAGAAATGAAAAGTGTTTAGATTGGATACAACTGTGGCAAACCCTCAGATATCATTGGTATAAATACAGATTTAATGCCTCTGGGTGTAATGTATATAAGAATGTATCCATTCACTGACAGATACCATATGTTACCACTGACAGCAGTGATTATCCAAGCAGACATATTCAGTGTAGGTGGAAGGGACCAGCAGAGGTGGGGGGCAGTGACCATCGCTGGGACCCCTGACACTCGTGACATCGTAGTGACAAGGGGATAGGTTTTGTTTTTGGGAAAACCCCTCCACTTGCATTTGGGATGTCCCTTTGTTGTGCTCCTTGTGTCTCCTCCGCCTCTCCTGTCCCAGACAATAGCTGATTGTGATGAACAATGATCTACAGTGACGGGGGATTCCCCTCTGTGATGAGTTCTGATCCGTCTGATCGTCCCATCACATGTACAGACCCCATCTGCCATCCCCGGAGACGCCATGAGAGAAACTGGAGATGGAATTGTTTCCTTTTACTTAGGAGACATCCATGGAAATGCATAAGTTACCTACAACTTCCATAAAAATAACTGATGTTATCATTTCCACCACCTCTGCTTCCTGTACATGTATGGAAACAACCTCATTTACATGAAGAGACATGAAGGCGATACAGGCTATTACAAACTAGTCACACCTGCTGACAGGTTCCCTGCAGCCAGTGTTATGTACTGTCTCTGGGAGATGTATGATTAGACCTTTGTATATGGTGTGAGTAGCAGCAGGACTGTGAAATATGGATTTATATTATTGAATGGAAGCTTCACAAAGTTAATTGTGGGTGTTTCCTCACACTGCTGTGCTCTCTGCAGACGGTATTATGTATTGCCATTGAAGGGATGTGTAATCATAGCTTTATCTATGTTGTAAATAGCAGCAGGACTGTGAAATATGGATTTATATTATAGGATGGAAGCTTCATAAAGTTCATTGTGGGTGTTTCCTTACACTGCTGTGCTCTGTACTCTCTGCAGACAGCATTCTGTATTGCTCTTGAAGGGATGTGTAATCATAGCTTTATGTTGTTAGTAGCAGCAGAACTGTGAAATATGGATTTATATTCCAGGATTGTAGCTTCTCGGGTCCTCACACTGCTGTTCTCTTAACGCTCTGCATTGTGCTGCCCCTTCTTTCTTCTCTGGGTAGAAGTTACTCCTGACAAAAGGAAAGGACCAACGAGCAGCACCGTGCAGTGAGCACAGAGCACAGCATTGTGAGGACATGCCCCAGTGCACCACATTCATTATCACCTTTGATCAAACTGAACTTTATTTATATAAAACCTTTGAAGAATCCTAAACATTGAATATTTCCCACAATATTTTCATACTAACATAATTAAATATTTTCCAATAACAATAATTTTACAGATTTTACTTCCCTCCTGTACTTTGCTTTTCTTATCCCGCTCCGATCTCTAATTATTTACCTTGTTCTACTCTATTCACATCCAAAGCTGCATCCCATTAATAAGATTTCGCTGCTCTCTCCCAGAAATGGCACCAGAGCTGCCCATGGGTTCAGGACCACTGAAGTGAATGCGGCTCAGCTGTAATGCGTGGCGCTGTTTTTGGAAATCGGTGGCCTCAGTGTCCTCTGTCTCTCTTCCCAGCAGGTGGACTCTTTCACCCCTCCCCATGGAATGATATGTACCTACAGGGGGCGCCATATACCTGCTCCCGTCCCCAGCCAGGGAATGTGTGCAGTATACCGGAGCAGCCCCAGTACTCCCATTACAAAGCTTACCTCCAGCCGCCACCTCAGAAAGCTGCAGCCACTGCCGAGACCACGGAGGAGACACAGAATGAGCCACGTGGTAATGTAATAATCTCATGGTCCCCGACTAACCAGAGATTGTGGGGGTACTCTGGCCATCAGTGTTCAAACGGTGGCAGAGACAGCCACAGAGACCATGTAATAACAGCAGAGTGCCCCCACAGACTGGCTGTCATTACACAGTCTTTCTGTAGTCTCTGACTGTAGGGGGTACTCTGGCTGTCATTATGGGGACATTTGTAGTAGCCACTGACTGGCTGTCATTATGGGGACATTTGTAGTAGCCACTGACGATGGGGGCACTCTGGCTGTCATTATGGGGACATTTGTAGTAGCCACTGACTATGGGGCACCTGGCTTTCATATGGTGACATTTGTTATCCACTGACTATGCGGGGGCACTCTGGCGTATTGGGGGGAAAACATTTGTAGTAGCACTTACGATGGGGGTCTCGTGGCTTGTCATTTGGGGACATTTGTTAGTAGCCCTGACTATGGGGGCACTTGGCTTATCATTATGGGTCACATTTGTAGTAGCCACTGACTATGATGGGGGTACTCTGGCTGTCATTATGGGGACATTTGTAGTAGCCATTGACTGGGGGCACTCTGGCTATCATTATGGGGGAACATCTACTGTGGGGACATTCTGGCTGTCATTCTAAGGTGTCTCTAGCTAGTCAGAGTATCCCCAAAGTCAGTGACTAATCAAATGGCCCCATAATGACAGGTAGAGTACCCCCATAGTTGTTACTATCAAAGTGTCCCCATAATGACAGCAGATTACCCCCATAGTAGTGACTAATCAAAGTGGCCCCATAATGACAGCCAGAGTACCCCTAGTGGGTTAAAAAGTGGACTTAGATAATGGACAGGCCCGAATACCTCCACAGTTGAACAGTCCAACAGAGAGATGAAATACATACAGTCAGCGCCTCGACAATTTGGGTACCAACCAGACAGACCGGGCAGGGATCACCCATGTGAGTACATAATGGCAGCCAGAGTGCCCCCATAGTCATTTACTAGTCAAAGTGCCACCACAGTCGGGGAGCAACCAGAGAGACCTATAATGACAACTATAGTCAGGGATCAGTCATAGTGCCCCCAGAATGACAGTCTTTTTCTTTCTTTCAGGTCTGGACAATGCCCCCTCCCCCTCCCTGTGACCTCCTTGTAGATGTAGACGGTTACCTTGGTGCGTACTGAGCGCCATATACATGAGAGCGCTTTTTCTCGTTTTCCTCTTTGGTTCGCTGTCGGATCAGAACTGTTTGATGCTTTAGTTTGTGTTTTGTTTGGATTCGAAAAAATCGATTGTGAAGTTTTGACAAAAAATCTATCTTTGATGTTTCTCTTTTATATAAAAGACCTGGTTTCACACGCGGGGGGAAGAGAGTCACCAGACTGCCGTGCCACCTTAACATTGTTTTTTTCGTGGAACACAGAGTAGTCAAAAAGTATAAAAGTTTAAATCATTTTTTTCCATTTTCATTGGAGATAAAAGTGTTAATTTTTTTTTTAAATTTAAAGTAACGGTACAAGTCCTTTTTCTTTGGTGTCGTCGATAGGAACCAAATTATAAAGTGTTTTTTTTTTTATAATGTTTTCATATTCTAATAAAAATGAAAGACACCTGCAACGACAATTTATTTTTTTATTTGCCCAACTCTGGGGCTAAATACTTTTTTATACTGTGGTGTAACGGAGGGCGTGTGGGATGGTCATTTTTTGGTTGAAATTGATAAATTTTTCAATATATTATTTTTAGGAACGTACGACCATTTGATCACTTATAGATTTTTTATATTTTTCAAAATGGCAAAAAAAGTTGCCTTTCGACTTTGGGTCCTATTTTTTCGGTTACTGGGTTAAACGGCATTGAAAAAACGTTTATCATATTTGATAGATCGGGCATTGTCGGCCCGACGGTCGATACCTGATGTGTTTATGATTTTTACTTGTTATTTCATTTATGTCCGTTTAGGGAAAGGGGGGTGATTTGAAAGTTTAGGTTTTTTTTATAAAAAATTTTTTTTTTAACTTTTTTTATTTTTATATATTTTCAGACTCCGAGGGTCCTTTAACCCAGGTGTCGATGAATGCTATCATATACTGCCAACTACTATGGGATTTTCTTCCCTTTCTAATCATTACATACATGTGATATCAGCCACTTGTAATGAAGGGGTTAAACGAAATACCTCGGTCTTCGGAATACCCGATCTACCATGGAGAGGGATCCCAGTAATGGCGGTGCCCATTGCGCGCATTCTCTATGAGCGTGCCGGCCAGCCATCGCTGTTGATGAAAAACACCCGCGAATTGCGGTTGCTAGCAATATGCAGCCAGACTGTACCGGTTAGTGAGAGGGTCAGACACGTGACCCTCTCCATGCAGCGCGAGACCCGACCGCCGCCGTGAATACACAGAACCCACGTGTGGCCAGCACCCTAATTGACAAATCACAGCTTGTTTAACCCTTTAGGACAGGGGCTGCACAACAACCGCAGAGAAGACGTCGCGGCCGCGCCGATGCTGGTTGAGGGGCGGAAAGATAACTAAGGTAAGAACAGCATCTCCTTTTTCCCGGTTTGGGCGCTCTTTAAGCAAGCTGTTACAAAAAACGAGCATTCCTAAAAACCGCAAAAGCCTATTACCAATTATCTTGATTACAAACCGGTCAAAAACGGAAGTGATTTCAAAAAACACCATGGTTTTTTAACGGACTGCTTTAAAAAGGGCCCAAAAACCGGTTCACAAATCGAAGCGTGCTGACGGCGATACTTTACAGGTCCCCCGCCTCATGAATACAGCCGACAGCATAACGAGGTTGGGATTTGGTAAGAGGATTGTGATCGATTGTAAAACAAACTTTTGCAAAACGTAGTTATTAAAAAATGTAATATATATAAAGAAGCTGGGGACCGGATGCTAGGGGGACAATTTGGTGGGGTATTTTTGGGGGGTGACCAGGCCCTCTTTAACTGAGGGTTATATACCATTAAGGCCGCGTCACCGTACCTCAGGCGTCGTATAACGCGCGTAGCGCACAGGGGAGGTCTCCTCGGCCTGTTGCATGCGTTCTGTTTCCTGAACAACGCATGTGCTATGACGGCTCCTGTGGTATGTGACCGCGGCACGACTGTTGGCCACGTCCTCACCCATACAACGATGAGGAGAGGTGATTTTGCCTGAGTTTACAGTCTCTGTCCATTTAGTTTACAAACCATCGTAAATGCCAATATTATTGCGGATGCATTTTCCGCCCATCTCCCAGAATCCGTCCGTTTCGACATTTGAAACTTCAAATGCTAATTGGTTGCACTTATTCACTCTCGACTAGCTACGTATCTCCCTACTGAATCGTGTCTTCCCTCGACAAACTCACTCCTCTTCAAACTATTCTTAATGGCGCAGCCAGGCTCGTCTTTTCCAGGCCAAAGCTACACAGGACCTCCAGTTTTGTGCCCAATCACTGCACTGGTTGCCCATCCCTTCCGTATTCACTTAAAAATAAATAACCATCATCCACAAGCTCTGAAATATGCCGGCCCCTCGTATCTCTCTCTTCATGCCAGTTAGTCGCCCGTCCCGGTGCTCCTTGCATCTGCCAGTGACATTAGATTAATCTCTACCTTAATTCGAACCTCCGTGCACGGTCTCCAGACTTCTCCCGAGTTGGCTCCATTTCTCTGGATGCTTCCCCGGACTCTGGACTAATCCCACCCTCCAAAGCTTCAAAGGTGCTCTTAAACCCATCTCCTTAGTAAGCTATCACATCGCTAAACTGCTATGAAAGTCACCAGCACCTTCTTACTAATCCATCTCCTTGTACTTATCTATCTGGTTATCTGGCAACAGCGATATATACAAGACTCCAGGTCTTCTCTGCGCTTTTTCCCCTGGACCTGTAAACTAAGATGGCGCTGATGGCTGTTTCAAGCAGCAAAATCGTGGTTTAGTAAATTCTTTATTAAATTATTTTATATTGTTCCTCCTTACTAAAGAATGGCGTGACCATTTTTACAACATTTGTTCACCATTCGCATCCTCATAGACTGTAGACTCTGTGTGTCATCCCTCATCTCATAACTGTAAGCCTTGTTCAATCACCTCATCCTCATAAGACTGTAAGCTCTGTGTCATCCTCATCCTCATAGACGTAGCTTTGTGTCCCCCTTCATCCTCATAATGTAAGACTCTTGTGTCCTCCCCTACATCCTCATAGAACTGTAAGTCTTGTGTCAAACCCCCCAATCCCTCATAGACTGTAAGCTTTGTGTCACCCCTCCTCCTCTGACTTACGAAGCTCTGTGTCCACCCCTCATCCTCATAACTGTAAGTCTTGTGTCCCTCCCTCACCTCATATCGTGAACTTCCTGTGTCACCCCCCTCATCCATCCAATGCTTAAGCCCTGTGTCACCCCTCTCCTCATGAGACTGTAAGCTTGTGTCTCCCCTCATATCATAGACTGTCAAGCTCTTGTGTCACCCCCATCATCCTCAATAGCTGTAAGCTCTTGTGTCCCCCCCCTCCCTCATCGACTTAAAGCTCTTGTGTGTACCTCGCGTAAGTCATAGCCTGGTAGCTTTGTGTCACCCCCTCATCCTCAAGTCTGTAAACATCTGGTGTCACCCCCCCTCATCCGTCTGAGACCTGTAAGTCTGGGTCACCCCCTACATCTCAAGATGTAAGACTCTTGTGTCAACCCCTTATCCTCATTAGACTGTAAGCTCTGTGTTACCACCCATCATCCCCATAGCACTGTAAGCTCTTGTGTAACCCCCCTCATCCTAAGACTGTGTAAGCTCTTGGTTAGCCCCCTCATCAATTAGACTGTAAGTCTCTGTGTTTATACCCCCTCATCCTCAAGACTGTAAGCTACTTGGTGTCACCCACCCCTCATTCTCAATCAGTCTGTAACATCTGGTCGTCCACCCCCCTCATCCTCAATAGAGCTGTAAGCTCTTGTGTGGTCCCCCCATCATCCTCATAGTCTGTAGCTCTTGTGAGCAGGCCCTCAATCCTATTGGTTCCATATGACTGTTTGTCTTTGCAATGAATATAGTGTTACTGTCCCCCTTGATTGTAAAGGTCTACGGAATTTGATGGCGCTATATAAATAAAGATTATTAGTTATTCACGTTACCAAAAGTAACCAAATGAAACGCAACCCAAAATGCAAACGTGGGACGCAACCCGTTGGACAAGGCCCTTGATGTGGCTGCAGGTTTTTGTGGCACAAGCCATGAGGAAATTTCGCCAAACTGTTTATGAGTGCATTTGTGTTTAAAATATTATTATATAATCAATGTGAAAAGATGGCGAAAGAAGTGAAATATCCTCAGAGCTAAGACGTGCTTCCGTACTTCTCCAGCTCCTCACCACACAGAACAATATCCCATTGTCTACTCTAGAGACTTCCTCCTTCTATTACTAGTCCTGAAAAAGCGACGGGGAAAAGCCGGACCTGGCAATCCGAGCAAAGCCCGCGAAAAGGTGAAAGCGTTAGGAGGGGCCTCGCAAAGCGGAGCCGCGCCAATGCTCGCGGTGGGAAGAGGGAAGCCGCGATGCACGGAGAGGAACGTGTGTGAACGGTTACTTGGTGGCGGACTCGGTGCGGGGGGAGTGGACCGGGCAGCAGAGCGCGGTATGCTGCGCCTTCCCAGGTCTGTTCACCAGCACGCAACCTCACTTCTTACGATTATTATTGATTTCGGTTTAATGTCCATCCTGCTATCCGGTGGTGGCGTGTCTTCTCACTGCCTCTAAGTAGCGCCAGGTAAGGGGACGTCATTGTTGGGTGGTTGTAGACATGCTTTGTACTGCGCACTGGCGTTGGAATTCAATGGTTTGACGTTTGTTGTGAATGGTCTACAATAATATTTTTATGAAGTTTGACAGCCAATTTAGGTAGAAAAAGTAATATTGTGGAGCTGCCACAAAGGCAATCCAGGAGTATCTGGTCACATGACTTGAAATTGCAGTAGCTCAACGGGGGATGTGAAATAAAGATACCTGGCGTCCATGCTGTGCTGCTTAGTACGTATTTTTTGGAAAAGCCAATGTTACATATCTCGGATGCAACATGGGCCCTAAGATTTGAGATGTGAGAGCAGCCCGTGCACTGTGTGACATCACATGATCTGGGGACCTGACGAGCGTGCACCTGTGTGAAATACATGTGACCGGTGGACCGGTACTTATCCCACAGGACTTAAACAATGAAGCAAACATAAAGCGTCCTATAGAATGACTGAAAGCAGAGATTGTAGAAAAACGGTAGAAACGATTACAGAAGTTGTAAACGCCACTTGGGAAGCACCCCTCCTGTCCAGCTCTGTCCCATACCTATATTGATCTTAACACGATCTCCTGTTCTGGGCTCTAGGCACAAATTAATCTAATACTGCATGACTGTCCTGACGGTTGATAATAGAATAGAGAATTGCATGAAGATTCCCTTTAACATCTGGAAGGGGTATTTGTGCAGACAGAGGGGAGATCCGTTTAGAACTGGAACAATCTACAGCCGCCCCCTAATGCCCTTATTTCTAACAGCGTTGGTAAAACCACAAACAAATAATTCCATTACATAGAAAACCTCGACTCTTCCCCCGAGTCCCAAGAAAACCACATGCCCAAGGCTTCCGGATGCTTACGTATTCTGCTCCGGCTGGGACGGACCCTCTGCTGAGATCAGCGATGACCCTGAACACAATATGTGACGGCTTAGTATTGTTTGCAGGGTTTCACTCCTGATTTTTGATACCAGGCTTGTCTCTCTAGAGGCAAAAACATTTATTTGCTGGATGTTGATAAGGGACCTGTCAGGATGACTTGGCGACACAAACCCCACCCACAAGGTCCCCATTAAACTTAGAGCATCAGATCTAGGAAAAGAAAACATTCTCGGCACATTCACATAATTCAGACACAAGCGGCATCAGAGGTGTGGGGAAGTGCGTACATCTATAATGGTTCTTGTCCCAATACCAAAGCGTGCTCGAGCTCAAGCTAGAATATCCATTAGGAACTAAGAAAAAGGGGATAGCGGCATTCGCCATTTGTGCAAATCCTTTATCGAAAGATGGTTGTCAGGGATAGTGCGGGGCCTGGCGACGGGGCTTTTGCGCCCCAACCTCAAGACATTAAAAAATAGGATCTAATTTAAGGATATTGGGGTATTCCATGGTTAGCGGGACAAACCAGCACATTATATAGGGGTTCACATTGTTAAGGAATCTCTTCGCTCCTATATCAACTTTACAATAGTGGTAATGGGACCGCTTCCTCTTCCACTGTGTGAGGACCACACCAAGCAGACAGGCGGGAAAAGTGCTGCCAGCCGTGAGCTTTGAACCAGTGTGGTGGGCAGGTCTTGAAATTGTCTGCAGCTAGCCCAAGGGGCTCCTGGGTACACCCCTAGTTAACACCTATTTCTAATATTTACAAGTTAATGTTATGATAGGTAAGGGTTACTTGTGCCAGGATAGAATATTTATATACGTCTCATCTGTTACTGGCTGCTAATGAGTAAGTGCCCTCATGGTTTATCATGATGGATTTTGATGTTAGTTTATTTACATTAACCCTTAACGCTTCTGCCGTAGCTCTACGCGCCGTCTAGAGTTATTACGGGTATTGTTATGAAGAGGGCTTCACGGGCTGAGTCCTTATCATTACAATGGGGGTTTTTTGCATTCTTTGCACAAATACCCCCATTCCGAGAATTAACCCAAGCGTCGTGGATGTTGCACCGATGACGGCTTGATAACCCCTTAATTACGCCGGGTCAAAAGTCGCCGCGGCATGTTTAAAAGACGGCGGATTCCGATGTTGGGACTTCTCCTCTTGCTTTTCAACGATTGGTTGGTTCTGGGACTTGTCGAGTCATTGCTGCCATGGTATGTCTCGTGATCGTTTCTTTGTCATCGATGGTCTATCTTGGCATGCGTGCTATATTCGTTACAATAGCCCATGCTTCATTGTAATGAGGGTGCATATAAAATGCCATATCATTGCACATACAGAAGTATTGACAGTATATGGTAGCAGCGATTGACCATTTTAGGGTTAATTGTTACCTCTAAGATGAGTCCTGAAAGATAGTGCAAAAAATAAGGTTTTTTCAAAAAATAAAACAAATAATAAAATATGTAAAGTTCAAATCACCCCCCGTTTCCCTAGAACACGATTAAAATCATTAACAACAGTTTAAAAATCCAGCACACTATTAGGGATCGGCCATGTTTTGTCCCAAAATGTCTTCCTATCTATTACAAATATAAAATACTGGTTACGTATTTTCTTTTTTCCGCCTTGCTCTACTTCTTTGCCGACGCGCGGGACCTGCGCTTCTCCAAATGTTTTCCGAATGTCTTCCTCTTTGAATCTTTTACACAACTTTTTAGCATACCATTAAAAATGATTAAATAATAAATGATCAAAATGTCGCACAGACCTGCAATAACAGTTAGCACTGAAAACGTCGCCCTATTTGCAAAAAATGACACCCTAATCACATTTCCGTGGCCAAGTTATGAAAAGGTTTAGAGCGTCGAAGATTGCCAACAAAATTGTTTTGTCTTTTTTGTCACCTTCGTTATTTTGGGAAAAAAACTGTATAAAACACAATTAAAATCTATATATTTAATTTGTTCACACCGCCAACAGCTGATCGACACGAACCAATGTAAAATAAAGTAGGATCGTTATTGGGCGAAGAGTGAATAAGTCGTTAAACCGAGACCACTAACTAAACGTGACGCATTCATGTCGTTTTGTTTTTCAATTTTTTCACATTTTGGATTTTTTTGTTCAGTCTTCGCAGTATACTTGGCATTTAATAAATATAAAAGTTCAGGCAACATTATTAGTAAATTGTACGCACAAAATAAGCCCTCACACAGGTTCTGTACCGTTAGCAAATTAAAATGAAAAAGTTATGATTTTTGAGTATTGGATGAGCTGACGAAATTGAAATGGCGAAAAAACCTCCGTCCTTAAGGGGTTTAAATAGGGAAGCAGTACCCTGTCCCCCTTCCCCTTTTTTCTCGTTGCGGCGGCTCCTCTTGGCTTGGTATTTCCTCCTGTCTAGACTTGCTACTTGCTTGCTCTCGGCTGTCTATTGATGTTTGTTTCTTTTAAATGTTATTGCAAAGTGTGATTGCAGGATGCTTTCTCCTCTGCTTGTATTCCAGGTTTTGTGCTATATGGGAATGTGCTCCCTGTGATTATGTTTTCTGTCTTTTTATTTGTGGTAAGCCATTGTGCATGAGTCCCATTAGGACACCAGTCCTTGCACATTACAGGGTGGTGGCACACTGGTGTTTTCAAAAGCCGTTTTTGGGCCGTTTTTAAGAAGTCCATTATGATAATTGGAAAAAATGGCAAAAACGGAAAGACCAGATGGCGTTTTCAAACGCATGCGTTTTTTTAACGACTGCTGAAAACATCCCAAAACGGTTTAAAACGCCACTGTCCACCACCCTTAGGGTGATGTCAACGTGGCGCTTTGTCCCTGGTGCGCTTGCAAAACGCGGTTTTAGGCCATTTTGGGCCATTTTTAGTTTAGTGCGTTTTCAGATCGTTAAAACGCATCGTTTTTGACCAGTTGGAGTAAGATATTGGTCAAACCTGTCAAAACCTGTCAAGAACGGCCTAAAACGCCAAGTGTGTCTTCACCCTAATGCTGCTTTTGTAAACTTAAGGTGCATCCCCACACGGGGCGTGTTAACGCATTCATTTTGAAACAGATTACAAACAGCTAGACGAGATTCGCCTGAAGCATTGCTTTAACACATCACATTTCAAAACGTTTTGTAAGCGCAATGGTACCTGCAATGTAAGCAGGCAAATCTCCTCTTACAGCCTTCAAAGCTTTTCAAAATGCGGCGTTAACGCATGTGAAAATACACCCTTAGGTTGGATAAGCATGCATGTGTTTTTCAGTGTAAACCGGGTGATAAACGTGTCTCAGCAGCTGTGTGATAGTTGGAAGCTATCCATATGCTATGTTCCATCATGATCAAGATTAGATACCTGCACTGTGCAATGGAGAGTACCGGTGAGGGCTCGTCACTCATGTGTCTGATACATGAGCTCCCTGGAGGGCCATGTACAATTCTTTTAGGAGTTCTCAAGGATTCAATTTTTATTTTTGTTTTGTTTCATTGGTTCTTTTTTTTTTTTTTTTTTTCATTTTTCCTATTTGTTCCTTCCTTTTTTGTTTTTCATTTTTTTTGTTTTTTTGCCTTTTCTTCTTTTTCCCTTTGTTTCTTGTGGTTTACTTTTATTTTATTTTGGGAATTGGGCGGTAACCACCAAGAGAAGAGACTGAATCATGGGAGGCCTAAGGGCAAGGAGTAGGATATTTTTGGTTTTTATTGTTCCTTCTGCCCCCCCCATTTGTTTTTTGGTTCCTTTTTATTCCTTTTTCTTTGGGTTGCCAACACTGTACGCGCTTTAAAAGGTATTAATGTTTAAAAATTTTAGGTCCCTTTTCTCCCCCTCCGCCGTCTGAACTTTAACACCAGCAAGTATATATTTTGTCTATGGACTGAATACTTCCCTCTAATGTGGATGTAATTATTATAGTTTTGTAGCATATTCTGGCCGCTCCAGCTTTCACTTCTACATTCTGCAGTTTCCTCCCCTATCGTATACGTCTGTTTCCCCCTCTTTAGTAAAACCAACATCACCATATACAAGATCCTTAAAGGCACCTACCAACCACAAATCTACCTATAAAGGTAGATCGGTGTGGTGATCAATGGACGTGAGGATAGCCCCTTTTAAGACTAATCCTCACGTCCCCCGCACTTGCTTTAGGTAAACTTTTATTTTACTTTTATGGTATTTTATTATGCTGGCTACTGGGGCGTGGAGTAGCGGCATCTGAGGGTTACACAGGCGGCTACTCCACGCCCCGGTCAGCCACTTTACCCTCCTACTCCCGATCTTCGCGTGTAGCTGCGCGCCTCATCCTACATCCGGCCGTCTGCGCATGCGCAGAACAGCAGGCCCGCGCCTGTGCAGCCCCGCTGGTCGCATGCGCAACGGCAGATCGCCGGACGAGGGTCTAACACAAAACAGGAAAACATGCCAAAACTATGGAAAAAAAAAAATTTTTTTTTTGGGGGGGGGGGGGGGGGGGGGGGGGGTTCCCCCCCAAAAAACTGCCTCATGACGCGGGGCATCTGTCATTGGACACAGCTGGTATGGGAAGCGCTGCATGGGTTCCCATTTAGGTGACCTATACTTGACTGCAGTTCCCAGTAACAGCCCCCATACAGAGTTCGGATCTGTCCAGGTGCAGGAATTCAGTGTCAACCCCATGAAATAAACACACGGATAACCCATCCCCTAAACTTATTGATGGAAACTTGAAATTTCTAGTAGGAAAAACAGAGGCTTCTAAAACTAAAAACAGTAGTTTTCTGAGAAGGAAATAAATAATAACGAATAATATATATCCAATCCTCCACTGTGCTGCTGCGGGTCGTCTGTCATTGGTATCTGCTGGTAATCATAAGATAACTAGGGTGTGGGGTTAATACAAGCGGTCACAACACAACCCAAAGTGTAAAGACTGAGTTGGGGGCCCCTCCCCATTTGATCACTGAGAGCTGTATAGTGCCATATATATATTATTATCTATCCTGCAACGAGAAGCTCTGAATGTTTACCATGACTCTGATACAATAACATTTTTGTATATACTCTGCGCTTAGCTTCACGAAGGTTTTGTATGTCTTCTCTATAATTGTCTTCCTTCTCATCACTCTCTGTAGGATGCTGGGAGGAATGCAGGACCACCACAAGGAGCCCTGAATCAACTGAATAGTGAGACTAATAGAGGAATGTGGCTGACGATCTATGAGGCATCTGGTCTCCTAAGGTCCTGACTCCTTATATGCAGAGGAAAAAATCCAGGTGAGAGAGAAGAAATCACGATACAAAAGTCACTTGCCGTCAATAAACAGGGGGTGATTTTTCATTGGTTTTGCTGTGTTTTTCTTTTTTTTTTTTTTTTTTTGGTGTAACACAAGTTGCATTGAGTTTAGTTGGTGACTTTTCATTGCTAAAATTTGCACTGGTCCTTTTACCCACTATCTTTTATATGGGCTGAACAGAGAACTACGGCTGGTACAAAGCATGAATAGAAGTCGCACAGTTTAACTCCAGTCCCCTGCTGGCACACTATGTGAGGGACTTCTTTTGCAACTTCCAGTAGAGCAGAAGAACATTTCTTAAAGAGCCAAAGCCGATTTGGGTTCAATTATCCGATCTCCGTTTTTCTACATCTTTTCTTTTAGGGTGATCTATGTCACTGCTGCTCTATATCCCGAGCCATAGTAATTTTCGGTTCTCCTGGAACTTGCCTGTACTATAGCTGTACTCAGGCATCGTAGGGATGGCATGGGGCCAGGGCAGTAAACCACAGTGTCTGTCACTTCCCCGCTCTTTCGGTCACTTCGGAATGTCGGGGGTCCAGTCTTGACCTAGTGGCCCGGGCCCGGTGATATCACTTCTTGGGCCACAGCAGGTCCTGTGATCCTCAACACTTCGGCGCCTTTGCCATTAGAATCATTGCTAAACAGGGTGAGACACTTTTCATTTTGCTTACCAGACTCTGTATGAGTAAATATAAGTCATAGATCGCTACCCTATCACATTGTGCTGGTGTGGCTATGTATATGCAATAGGGTTTTAATATAACTGCTAACTGCTGGCTGCTTAACATGTGCTCTTCTCTCCCGTATGCGTCACAAGTCTAAGTGAGTTTCAGGAGAACAGCGCCCTGCTGGATATGCTCCCTCAAGCGATGGCCCTGAAGCCTTCTCCCATCTTCTGCACCGCGCTGCGAGACAGCCGATCAGGAGCCCTACGAGACAACTGGAACTCAGACCCAGAGCGATCAAACAGAGGTAGAGACGGCCGAGCTGTGCCAGACACATCACAATATCACACTTAATCATAATCATTGAGGAACTTGTGCAGTTTTCCCATATCCTTTATTTATTTTTTTTGTAGTCATATTTAACCTTTCCCATTTGTCGTACCATTACTGCATCATGTTGTAAAGTGGCTATGGAGAGACTCCAGGCTTAGCAGTCAGACCACAAAGCCAAAATATAATTAATTATCCAGTGGATAAGTGTATATTATCGCGCATTCTCATGAGTTTGTTCCCGGAACTTTTCCACCATGTAAGTTTTCTTATAAGTCCCACAACACCATTGCAATTGCTTCCATAGAAGACCATTGAATGAAGGTTTTAAGGGAACCTGTGAACATTAAACTCCATCTTCGCCTCAGGTAGGGTATGAAATGTCCTGTCTTGAAATCCCCTCTTTTAGTGATCTCCATCCGTTTACCTATATAAAAAAAAATCTCCACCAAAGTCAGGTGACATGCCATAAGATCAGAATGAATCTAGATGAGTCAAGTTTAGAGGCTTCAAGGAAGTCACCTCGACATAATCTAATCTGATCACAGAGCCCAAGCCTCGTGCAATCTAAAGCGATTCATATCTTTAATTGAACACCACTGCATGTTCTAGGTGCTATAGAATTGGAATGGGGCATCTGAAGTGACCCTCCCTTGTCATCTGAAACAAATCGTTCTCAGGCAAATCTGACTCTTCTGTGCTCATTGTCCAGACTTTGGAGGAGAACAATCTCGATAAATAGTTTAGTGGTCCCCTCATTTGCAACACAGGTATAAACAAATGATTTGTGGGTCAGGGTGTCACCGCCTCACTAATGACCTTCTGTAGATCACACTACGGCACAACATCAATTAATATAAATCAATGCTTTTTTGTGTTTATTTTGTTGTTGGTAGGAAGCACCAGAAATTCACTAACTCTTCTGTGTAAGATCCTGTTATGCCTCCATAAAAACCACCGCAAACAAAACCTTGTAGGGGAAACTCCCGATCTTGTATGACTTTTTTTTTTCCACGATTCTTGTCTCTTATTGCAGGAATCGTTGTTTTCCTCTGTCTGTGGAGGACGAGGAGGGCGTCATCGCGGCGGGGTGAGGGCTGCGTAAGTTTATTGACTTCCAGCCATCCACTGGCACAATATCACTAGATGTTATTCTGAGAGAATTTCACAGGAATCGGCAGTTGTGTTTTAGTTGCAAACAATATGTGAGTCCGCCATCTACCCCAACACGTGAAAGGGTCGGCTGAGCTGCGACTCGCTCTTCTTCTATGTTTTTGTTGTGCATTTTGGAATGCTCTGGGAAAACAATTCATGAAATAAAATACATTCAAATAAATATTGTAATATTGATTCAAATTGCAGAACTCCTGATTTTCCCAAAAAGTATTTAAAAAATAAATAAAACCTGGAACTATGAGAATCCTCTTTAAAACCATATTACAAGGTTAGACCCTGGAGGCATCTTAAGACTGGGTTAAGGGTGTTCTGCTTTTGAGTGATATTGGTGCCATTAGCTTGTGTTAGGTTAAGACCGCTGCTATGCCTGAATTTAAAACATGCCTTTGTCAGCATTCTGAATCATTTCAGTAGTCTAAAAACTTAATTTCACATTACCGGCGCCCTGCTTGTAGTGGTGCAGTGAGCAAACGCTACAGCCCTGTTGTCGTTTCCTCATACTTCTTCCCTCTCCTCCACACCATCCCCCTCCCTCCCCTGCCTGCTCAATGCACATGATAGGAAGGTAGAGGGAGCTGCCATAGTTTGAAGGAGAGGGACTGACCCTCCCCAGGGACTCGCCACATCCCTTCTAGCAGGAGCCAGTAATGTAATTATCGCTTATAAGGTAGTTAAATATTCAGATGCCTGATAAAGAACCTTTTTAAAATCAAACACAGTCATAGGCTATTGTAACCTGTCACATCCCCCACAGGAAAGGGAATAGCAAGCTGATCAGTACGGGGGATCCGACTGCTGGACCCAAAGCCCTTTTAATCTGTTGCTGAGTTATGGATATTCCGGTATCTGTTTATTGATCAGCCATAAGATAAATAAGAGTACTGTGGTTTTAAAGGAAACCTACACTTGTGTGCAGGTTTCTGATGAAATACCGAGCACCAGCCTCAGGGTGACTGTTCCAGCTTAGTTTAAGTTGTTGTTTAAACCCGCGGTAATCGGGCGGTTTAAAACACTTTTTAAACTTGTAATAGCGGCACAGGGAGGTGCGCCGAGCGCGGGTACCTGCCTCGCTGGCTATAAATGTAAAAACAGTGTTTTAAAACCCGATACCGCGGTTTAAAACACTACTAAAATAAGCTTTCCGTCACCAGCCCCCCCCCCCCCGTGTTTCACCCTGACTGTTGCTCGTATTGTCCATCGGAAACCTGCCACTACAAGTGGTAGGTTTTCCTTTAATCTTACCGAGCACTGTGCCTTATCCCTTGCATAGTGGCGGTGCTTGGTATTGCAGCTCAGCCTCTCACTTTGCAGTGGTCATTGAGGCTCCTATTATTATATGTATTGGCCAAAGATCCGTTCTAACATCAGCAAGAGCTCATTGGCCTAATCTCATTGTCTTTTCTTAGAGACCCTGTGAGGGATGTGGATGATGGAGACGGGCCGGGAGCATGTGCCCAACCTCTGTGGACTCTTCCTGACAACAATCAACAAACAGGTCCTTATGGCAGATTACAAAGTAAGTTTCCCTTCTTTGTTAACCAATCCACTAGCCAATCCCTTGCTGTATATTTAACTAACATTCTTAGGCCAGCGATTTGGCTCAATACCTCACGCATGAACAGCACCTGCACCTGAGACCTAGAGCTTCCTTATGGGGACCACATCTGAATAGAATATATGATGATCATTTTAAACCCCCCCCCCCCACATTGTTAAACCCCCCCCCCCCCTGCTCCGTCCTTGTACGGTACAGCATGAATCACGGGAAGTTAGAACATCGTACTCTCAGCTTCCTCGTCACCATCGTGCATCTCTGTGTCACGTCTTTTTTTTTTTGTTTTTTTTTTTTTTTTCTTCTTTTTAATTCCAGAGGCTCTACAAGATGGTTACCCCCCACCCCCCGGCCCACGGGTCTATGCCTGCTCATCATAGCGCTCCTTCCTACGCCTGATCTGGACTACCGTGCACGAGGAGAATGGATCTGGACGCCCGGAAGCTTTTGTTTTTTCCAGTTGAACTTTAGAGATTGTTGTATCGAGCAACATCCCGCTGAGGTAATCCTAGGGAGGATCTCTACTTCTATTCTGCACATATCAGGGTTGTTATCACATTTTTCTCACACATTTCTGCCCGGGGATCAATCCTGAAGCGAGTATAGCTGGATCTCCAGATTACAAGCATTATTACTTCTCAAGAACGTACTTCCTCAGAATTCTTCTCAAGACTCAGGACAAGTCCTCTCTGATCACCATGAGACTTCTTGACGCAATATACGGGATCTCCAGAAATTGGAATGTCCCTACCTTTCCCTGTTACATTTTATTTGCATTTTTTGCTATAATATATTACAGTTTTTCAGTATAATTTTAGGTACTTGTGTAACCTTGCTGAGATATACCTAAGAATCACTTAATGTTTCCTAGCTAGTATCCTCTTCTTTGGTTAATCACTTTTGGCAGCCCTGCTATCAGTGAATGCGGACTGTTGTAGGATTCGGAGTAGTTTGTTTAATGAAGCACCCCCCCAAAGTTAATTGTTTGGTTGTGTGGTGGTTTTTCGGGATTCCTCTACCCTTCAAACCGTTGTTCCTCGTTCTTAATAAGAATGGGTGAACCTAATTTTATGCTCCAGACTGAGGTGCAAATTTGGACAAGACCCCCAAGGCCTCAAATCCCCCTTACTCCTTAACACAGGCTTTCCCTGGCTGAGGTAGAGAAGTTTTATGAAGCGTCTCCATCACTCTACTAGTATGAGCATTTGCCATAGGTCGCACTAACTAAACCCATTTTTCCAGAAGATAAATACCTACTCCTCTCAACTCACCATTTTTTTGAGAGTAATTTTTAACTACCCAGGAGGAGTAATGACAAGTTCAGATGCCTCAACACACTCTGCGGCCATAATAATGCAAGCACACACTCCTCTCTGCCGGCCCGCGCTCACTACACGGCACACTCTTCTGCTCTGCCCCGCGCTCACTACACGCACACTCTGTGCCCCGCCTCACTACACGGGCACAATCTGCACCAACTCTTTGCGCTCACACCAACTCACGTACACGGGCACACTCTGCCCACTCACTGCCTCACCTGGCTGTCATTATGGGGACATTTGTAGTAGCCACTGACTATGGGGGCACTCTGGCTATCATTATGGGGACATTTGTAGTAGCCACTAAGCTCTTGTGTCACCCACTCATCCTCATAGTCTGTAAGCTCTTGTGAGCAGGGCCCTCAATCCTATTGTTCCATATGACTGTTTGTTCTTTGCAATGTAATATAGTTGTATATGTCCCCTATGATTTGTAAAGTGCTACGGAATTTGATGGCGCTATATAAATAAAGATTATTATTATTATCACTTTAACCAAAGTAACCAAATGAAACCGCATACCCAAAATGCAACGTGTGAACGCAACCCCTGAAAACTGTTTGCACAAGGCCCTGATGTGGCTGCAGGTTTTGGCACAAGCCATGAGGAAATTTCAGTCACAAACATGTTCATGGAGTGATTTTGTGTTTAAAATATTTATTATATAATCAATAGTGAAAAGATTGCTGAAAGTGAAATCTCCTCAGAGACTACAGCGTGCTTCCTGTCACTTCTCCAGCTCCTCACACCACAGAACACTTCGCCATTGTCTACTCTAGAACTTCCTCCTTCATCTTCCTAGTCCTGAAAAGCGCGGGAAAAGCCGGCACTGGCCAATCCGAGCAAAGCCCGCGAAAAGTGACGAGCGTGAGGGCGGGGCCTGCAAAGCGGAGCATGCGTAATTGCTTGGCGGTGGGGAAAGGGAAGCCGCCGATGCACCGGAGGGAACGTGTGTGAACGGTACGTGCGGCGGACTCGGGTGCGGGGGAGTGGACGGGCAGCAACGGGCGGTATGCTGCGCCTCCTGTCGGTTTCACCCAGCCACGCACTCCTTCTTCAGCATTATTATTGATTTTCGTTTAATGCCATCACGTGATCCGGTGGGCGTGGCTTACTCACTGCCTCTACATAAGCGACAGGTAAGTGTGACGTCATTGTTGGGTGTGTTGTAGACCACTGCTTCGTACTGCGCATGCGTTGGAATGTCAATAGTTTGACGTTTTTGTTGTGAATGGTCTGCAAATCATTTTTTATGAGTGTGACCGCCAAATTTAGGTAGAAAAAGATAATATTTGGAGCTGACCACAAAGGCATCCAGGGGGTATCTGGTCACATGACTTGAAATTGCAGTAGATCAAGGGGGCTATGTGAACTAAAGATACCTAGCGGCCATGCATGTGCTGCTAAGTACAGTATTTTGGAAAAGCTAATGTTAATAATACTCGGATGCAACATGGGCCCTCAGATTGGAGATGTGAGAGCAGCCGTGCACCTGTGTGCAACTGTGTGACATCACATGACTAGGCACTGGAACATAGACTGTTCAATATGTCTAGCACTCTTATTCACAAAGTGACAGACTGTGAAAGTGACCCCCCCCCCTTTATTCTTGTGATCAGTGGAGGTCCCAGCCATCAGACCCCCACTGATCATTGTATTGGGGATACCAAAGAATCTTGGGAAAGCCCATTTAAAGATTTAGGATATGTCATCGATGTCTGTCATTTAACAATAAGCGTCATTGTTTATTTCCTGTGGTTAAACACCTTGTTATATCCCTGGTCATGTGATGTCACACAGGTGCACTGCTCGTTAAAATGTAGAGAGTAATCAGAAACTCTGATTACGAACAGTGCATCTGTTTGACATCACATGACTGGGGACGTGATGATCCGTGCACCTGTGTGACATCACATGATCGGGGGACATGACGAGCCGTACACCTGTGTGACATCACATGACCGGGGACCGGTACTTATCCACAGGAAGTAAACAATGAAGTAAACAATGAAGCGTCCTATAGAATGACTGAAAGCAGAGATATAGAAAACTGAAGAACTGATACAGAAAGTTTGTAAACTCCACGTGGGAACGCACCCTCATGCTTCCAGCTCTGTCCATTACATAGATATTACATCTTCAACCGATCCCCTGTTCTGGAGTCTAGGACATATTAATCTAATACTGATGACCTGTCCTGATGGGTGATTAATAGAATAAGAAATGCATGGAAGATCCCTTTAACTCTGGAAGGGGATTTGCAGGGCAGAAGGGGAGATCAGTTTAGAACAGTAAAATCTACAGCCGCCCCCTTAATGCCTCTATTTCTAATCACGTGGTAAATACACAGAACAAAATAATTTCCATTACATAAGAAACCTCGACTCTATCCCCCGAGGTCCCAATATGAAAACCACATGTCCTCAGGCTTCCGGATGCTCGTATTCTGCTCCAGCTGGACGGACCCTTGCTGAGCTCAGTGCTGACCCTGAACACAATATGTGACGGCTTTATCTGTTTGCAGAGGTTTCACTCCTGATTTATTGTACCAGGCTTGTCTCTCTAGAGGATAAAAACAATTTAATTTGATGTGATGTTTAAAGGGAACCTGTCAGGATGACTTGGGACACAAACCCACCCACAGGTTCCCATTAAAACGTAGCATGATCTTAGGGAAAAAAAAAATTCTCGGCACCATTCACATAATTCAGACACAAATGAGCATCAGAGGTGGGGACAGTGTCGGTACATCTATAATGGTCTTTTCCCAAATATGCCAAAAGCGGTGCTCAGCTCAAAGCTAGAAATCCATGTAGACACTAAGAGAAAAGGAGGATAGCGGCATTCGCCAATTTGTGCAAAATCCTTTATTACGAAGATGTTGTACAGGGATAGTGCGGGGCCTGGCGACGGGCCGTTTTGCGCCACCTCAAGCCATTAAAAAATAGGATCTAATTTAAAGGGATATTTGGGTGTTCCATGGTTATCGGGACAAAACCAGCACATAATTATAGAGGTTAAAGTTTAAGGAAATCTCTTCCTTCTAATATCAACTTTTACAATAGTGGTAATGGGACCGCTTCCCTCTTCCACTGTGTGAGACCACAACAAGCAGAAGGAGGGAAAAGTGCTGCAGCAGGAGGAGTTGACAGTGTAACAATCTGTGAAGCTGCAGCACAAAGGGGCTCCGGTAACTCCACTAGAACACCACTAATATTTAAAAGTTAATTTAGAAGGAAGGAGGCCATGGATAAGAAATATAAAAAGTCACTGTACTTGGCTCTATGTGTAAGTGCCCCTGGTTTATCATGATGGATTTTGATGGTAGATTTCCATTAAAGAGGGAGAGGGCTCCTTTAAGAGGGAAGCAGTACCCTGTCCCCCTTCCTTTTTTCTCTTGGGCGCTTCCTCTTGGCTTGGTATTTCCCTTTCTAGACTTGTACTTGTTGCTTCTCGCTGTCATATTGTTAGAATGTTTTGCAAGTGATTGCAGATGCTTCCTCTCTTGTATTCCAGGTTTTGTGATGTGGGAATGTGCTCCATTATGTTTTCTGTTTTTATATTTCTGGTAATTGCAGGGAAGTCACATAGGCACCAGTCTTGCACATGCACACTTAGGGTGGTGGCACACGTGGTGTTTTCAAGCCGTTTTTGGGCCGTTTTTAAGAAGTCCATTATGATAATTGGAAAAAATGGACAAAAACGGAAAGACCAGATGCGTTTTCAAAAACGCATGCGTTTTTTAACGGACTGCTTAAAAACATCCCAGAAACGGGTTTAAAACGCCACATGTTCCACCACCCTTAGGGTGATGTCAGACGTGGCGCTTTGTCTGCGCTTGCAAACGCGGTTTTAGGCCATTTTTGGGCCATTTTTAGTTAGTGCGTTTTCAGATCGTTAAAAACGCATGCGTTTTTGACCAGTTTGGATTAAGATAATTGGTCAAACCTGTCAAAAACCTGTCAAAAACGGCCTAAAAACGCCAAGTGTGTCTTCACCCTAATGCTGCTTTTGTAAACTTAAGGTGCATCCACACGTGGCGTTAACGCATTCATTTTGAAACAGATTACAACAGCTGAGAACAGGAGATTCGCCTGAATGCATTGCTTTTAACATCACATTTACAAAACGTTTTGTAAGCGCAATGGTAACTGCAATGTAATCAGGCAAATCTCCTCTTTACAGCATTCAAAGCGTTTCAAAATGCGTGCGTTAACGCCATGTGTAAATACACCCTTAGTTTGGATAAGCATGCATGTGTTTTCAGTGTACACAGGGTGATAAAGAGGTGTCTCATCTTTGTGATAGTTAGGATCTATCCATAGGCTAGGTCATCAGGATCAGATGAGATCCCTGCACTGTGCAATGGAGAGTATCCGTGTGAGGGCTCGTACACTCATGTAGTCTGTATACCATGAGGCTCCCTGGAGGGGCCATGTACAATTCTTTGAGGAGTTCTCCAAGGATTTCAATTTGAATGTAACTTTCTAACCCTTAAGGCTCATGTACACCAGGCAGTATATATTTTGTCTATGGACTGAGATACTTCCCTCTATGTGATGTATGATTATAGTTGTAGCATATTCTGGCCCGGCTCCAGCTTTCACTTCTGCAGTTTCCTCCCCTATCGTATCACGTCTGTTTCCTCCTTTAGTAAACAAAAATCACCATAGACAAGATCCTTAAAGGGCACCTACCACCACAAATCTACCTATAAAGGTAGATCGGGTGGTAGGTGGATCAATGGGACGTGAGGATAGCCCTTTTAAGGACTAATCCTCACGTCCCCGCACTTCTTTAGTAACTTTTATTTTACTTTTATGGTAATTTTATTATGCGGCTACTGGGGCGTGGAGTAGCGGCATCTGAGGTTACACGAGGCGGCTACTCCACGCCCCGGTAGCCACTTTACCCCTCCTACTCACTATCTTCGGCGTGTAGCTGCGCGCCCTCATCCGACGATCCTGCCGTCTGCGCATGCGCAGAACAGCAGGCCCGCGCCTGTGCAGCCCCGGCTTCGCATGCGCAGACGGCAGGATCGCCGGACGAGGGTCTAACACAAAACAGGAAACATGCCAAAACTATGGAAATTGGTCAACTGCCTCATGACGCTGGCATCTGTACATTGGACAAAGCTGTGTATGGGAGCGCTGCAGGGGTTCCCAGTTAGGTGACTAGTAGCTGGACTGCAGTTCCCAGGTACAGCCACCATACAGAGTTCGGAGTCTGTCCAGGTGCAGGATTCAGATGTCAGACCCCATGATAAACACACTGATGAACCATCCCTAAAATTATTGGAGTGGAAACTTGAAATTTCTAGTAGGAATAACAGAGGCTTCTAAAACAGAGTTTTCTGGAGAAGGAAAGAAATAAGAAGCGGATAATATATATCAAATCCATTACCACTGGTGCTGCTGCGGGTCTGTCTGTCATTGGGATGCTGCTGGTATCAGGTAAGATAACATAGGGGTGTGGGGGTATAATACAAGCGGTCACAACCCAAAAGTGTAAAGATTGAGTTGGAGCCCCTCCCCAGGTGATCACTGAGAGCTGTATAGTGCCATATATATATATATATATCTATCCTGCAACGAGAAGCATCTGAATGTTTGAGCCATGACTCTGTATACAAGACATTTTATGTATATACCTGCGCTTAGCTGTCACGCAAGGTATTTGTATGTCTTCTCATATGTCTTCTCATCACTCTCTGTAGGATGCTGGGAGGAATGCAGGACCACCACAAGGAAGCCCTGATCAAACTGAGAGTGAGACTAATAGAGGAGATGGTGGCTGACGAGCTGATGGAGCATCTGGTCTCCAAGAAGGTCCTGACTCCTTATATGCAGGAAAAAATCCAGGTGAGAAGAGGAGAAATCACGATACAAAAGTCACTGGCCGTACAAGAAAACCATTGTTTGGGGGGGTTATGTTTCATGGTTGCGGGTTTTCTTTTTTTTTTTTTTTTTTTTTGTTTTTGTAAAAACAAAAGTTGCATGAGTTTATTGGTGACTTTTCATTGCTAAAAGTTGCAGCTGGCTCTTTCTAAACCACTTCTTTTATATCTGAAACATAGAACTACTGCTGGTACAAGCCAGTGATATAGAAGTGCCACAGTAACTTCCAGTCCCCTGCTGGCACATGTGAGGGGACTTCTTTGCAACTTCCAGTGAGGAGAACGAAAACATTTATTAAAGAGCCAAAGCCAGGATTTGGGTTCAATTTCCATCTCCAGTTTTTCTCTTTTCTTTTAGGTGATCTATGTACATGTGCTCTTATATGCCCGAGCCATAGTAATGTGTCTGTTCTCTGTATACTTGGCCTGTACTATAGCTGTACTAAGGCATCTGTAAGGGATGGCAGTGGGGCCAGGGCAGATAAACCAGCATGTCTGTCAATTCCCCAGCTCTTCGGGTCACTTCGGAAATGTCGGGAGGTCTGTGGACCTAGTGGACCCCGTATATCACTTCTTGGCCACAGCAGGTCCTGTGATCCTCAACACTTCTGGCTCCTTTGCCATTAGAATCAGTTGCTAAAAAAGGGTGAGGACACTTTCATTTTGCTTACCAGGACTCTGTATGAGTAAATATAGTATAGATCGCTACCCTATCACATTGTGCTGGTATGTATATGCAATAGGGTTTTAATATAACTGCTGCCTTAACATTTGCTCTTCTCTCCCGTCTCTTCACAAGTCTAAAGGGGTGAGTTCAGGCAGAACAGCGCCCTGCTGGGATATGCTCCCCCAAGCGAGGCCCTGAAGCGTCTTCTCACTTCTGCACCGCGCTGCGAGACACCGATTCAGGAGACCTAGCGAGACAACTGGACATCAGACCCAGAGCATCAAACAGAGGTGAGAGAGCGGAGAGATGTGCCAGACACATCACAAATATCACACTGACATCATAGAGCATTGAGGAACTTGTGCAGATTTCCCATAATCCTTATTATTTTTTTGTAGTCTATTAACCCCTTTCCAATGTGGCGTACCATTACTGCATCATGTTGAAGTGGCTATGGAGAGGACTCGCAGGCTGAGCAGTCAGACCACAAGCCATAAGATATAATTAATCCATTGGTAAGTGTATATTATAGCGCAGTCTCATGAAGTTGTTCCGGAACGTTTTCACCATGTAGTTTATCTTAAGTCACACCCATTGCATTGCTTCCATAGAAAACATTGAATGAAGGTTTAAAGGGAACCTGTGACATTAAACTACCAGCTTCCTAAGGAGGGTATGAAATGTCCTTTCTTGAATTCCCTCTTTTATGTGATATCTCATCCGTTTACCTATATAAAAAAAATCTCCACCCCAAAGTCATGTGACAATGAGCAGAAGAGTCAGAATTATTGAGATGATTCAAGTTTAGAGGCTGCAGAGGAAAGTCACTCTGACATGAATCTGAATCTGATCAGAGCCACAAGCCTCGTGCAATCTGAAGAGATCATATCTTTAATATGACCCAGCTGCATGTTACTAGGTGCATAGAATGAGATGGGGCATCTGAAGTGACTCCCTTGTGTCTTGAAACAGATCTTCTCAGGCAAATCTGACTCTTCTGTGCTCATTGTCACGAGACTTTGGAGGAGAACAGATCTCGATAATAGTTTAGTGGGTCCCCTCAATTGCACAGGATAAACAAATGATTTGTGGGGTTCAGGGTGTCACACCTCACTAATGACCTGTCTGTAGATCACACTACTGGGCACAACATCAATTCAATGTTGTGTAGGAATCACCAGAAAATTTCACTAACTCTTCTGTGTAAGCACCTGTATGCCTCCATAAACCCAGACAAAACCTGTGTAGGGGAAACTCCCGATCTTGTATGACTTCCACGATTCTTTGTCTCTTATTGCAGGAAATCTTGTTTCCTTTGTCTGTGGAGGAGCGAGGAGGGCGTCATCGTGGCGGGGGTGAGGCGTGCCGTAAGTTTATTGACTTACAGCCAGTCACTGCACAAAATACACTAGATGTTATTCTGAGAGATTTCACAGGAATCATGCAGTTGTGTTAGTGCAAAAATATGTGATCACCATCTAGCCCCAAACAAGTGAAAGGTCGGCTGATGGCTGCGATCTCGCTCTGCTCTATGTTTGTGCATTTTTTCATTTATGCTGGGAAAACAATGCATGAATAAAAATACACGTCAAAATAATATAGTAATATTGATTACAAATTGGCAGAACGCCTGGATTTTCCCAAAAAGTATTTAAAAATAAATAAAAACCTGGAACTATGAGAAGCCTTTTAAACCATATTTTACAAGGGGTTGAGACACATTGGAGGCAAATGCTAAAGACTGGTTAAGGGTGTTGGCTTCTTTTCTTTTAGGTGACTATGGTGCCAGTTAGCTGGTGTTAGGTTATATAGCTCTGATAGCTGAATTTAAAACATGCCTTTGTCAGCATTCTGAATCATTTCAGTAGTCTATAAAACTTTATTTCACATTACTGGCTCCCTGCTGTATGTGAAGTGAGGAAACAGCTACAGCCTGTGTGTTGTTCCTCATACATTCTCTCTCCTCCACACCATCCCCCTCCCTCCCGCCTGCTCAATGCACAGATAGGAAGGGTTGAGGGAGCGCATGAGTGTGAAGGAGAGGGAATGACCCTCCCCAGGGACTCGCCACAACTTCTAGCAGGGAGCCAGGTAATGTGAATTAATCGATTATAAGGTAGTGAAATGATTCAGGTGCTGATAAAGCCTTTTAAATCAACACAGCATAGGCTATTGAAACTGTCACATCCACAGGAAGGGAATAGCAAGCTGATCAGTAAGGGTCCGACAGCTGGGACCCCCTTTAATCTGTTGCTGAGTTATAGGGATATTCCGGGATCTGTTATTGATCAGCATAAGAAAATAAGAGTACTGTGGTTAAAGGAAACCTACCACTTGTAGTGGCAGGTTTCTGATGAAATACCGAGCACCAGTCAGGGTGAGCTGGTGCCGGAGCTAGTTTAGTTAGTGTTTAAAACCCGGGATCGCGTTTTTTTAAAACACTTTTTAAACTTTATAGCCGGCAAGGGAGGGAGCGCCGAGCGCGTACCTGCCCCTGCAGTGCCCAGCCTTCCCTGCGCTGGCTATAAAGTTTAAAAAAAGTGTTTTAAACCGCGATACCGCGGTTTAAAACACTAACTAAAATAAGCTCCGGCACCAGCTCACCCTGAGCTGGTGCTCGGTATTGCCATCGGAAACCTGCCACTACAAGTGGTAGGTTTCCTTTAATCTACCGAGCACTGTGCCTTACATTGCATAGTGGCGGTGCTTGGTATTGCAGCTCAGCCTCTTCACTTGCAGTGTATTGAGCCTCTATGTATTATATGTATTGGCCAAAAGATGCCGTTCTAACACAGCAAGAGCTCATGCCTTATCTCATTGTCTTTTCTTAGAGACCTGTGAGGGATGTATGGATGATGGAGACGGGCCGGGAAGCATGTGCCCAACCTCTGTGGACTTCTTCCTGACACATCACAAACAGGTCTGTATGGCAGGATTACAAGTAGTTTCTTTGTTAACCAAATCCACTAAGCCAATCCCTTGCTGTATATTTAACTTCTTAGGCCAGCGATTGGCTCAGATACCTGCACCATGAACAGCACCTGCACCGGAGACCTAGAGCTCCTATGGGGACCACATTAGAATATATGATGATACATTTTAAACCCCCCCCCCCCCCCCCCCTTCTCCTTCCTTGTACAGCATCACTGAAGTTAGAACCAATGTACGGGCTGCAGCTTACCTCGTCACCTCGTGCATCTATGAATTTAACTCTTTTTTTTTTTTTTTTTTTTTTCTTCTTATTTAATTCAGGCCTACAAGATGAGTACCCGGCCACGCGGTCTATGCCTGCTCATCAGTAACGTCTCCTTCACTACGCCTGATCTGGACTACCGTCACGGAGGAGAAGTGGATCTGGACGCCCTGAAGCTTTTGTTTTTCCAGTTGAACTTTAGAGTTGTTGTACGCAGCAACATCCCGGCTGAGGTAATCCCATAGGGAGGATCTACTTCTATTATGCACAGGATCAGGGTTGTTATCACATTTCTGCCCGGGGATCACATCCTGAGCTAGTATAGCTGGATCTCCAGAATTACAAGCATTATTACTTCTCAAGAATTACTTCTCTCAGAATTACTTCTCAAGACTCAGGACATCCTCTCTGATCACCATGAGACTCTTGAGCGAATATAGCTGGATCTCCAGAATTGGAATGTCCCTACCTTTCCCTGTTACATTTTTATTTGCATTTGCTATAATATATTAGCATGTTTTTCCAGTTATAATTTTTAGGTACTTGTGTACCTGGCTGAGATATACCAAGATCACTATAATTTGTTGCCTAGCTAGTATCGCTTCTTTTGGTTAAGATCACTTTTGGCAGCCCTGCTTATCAGTGAATTCGGACTGTTGTAGTGATTCGGAGTAGTTGGTTAAAATGAAGAACCCCCCCAAAGTATTGTTTGGTTGTGTGTGGTTTTAGGATTCCTCATACCCCTTCAAACCTTGTCCTCTTTCTTAGAAGATGGTGCACCTAATTTTATGCTCCATGACTGAGGTGCAAATTTGGAGCAAGACCCCAAGGCCATCAATCCCTGATCCTTAACAGGCTTTCTGGCTGAGGTAGAGAAGGTTTATGAAGGCCTCCATCACTCTAGTATTGAGCATTGCCAGAGGTCGCACTAACATTTTTCCAGAAGAGTAAAATACTCCTCTCACCATTTTTGAGGAGTATTTTTACCCGAGGAGGAGTATGAAAATTTCAGTAATGCAGCACACACTCTGCCCGCGCTCACTACACGGCACACTCTGCCCGCGCTCACTACACGGCACACTCTGCCCGCGCTCACTACACGGCACACTCTGCCCACTGCGCTCACCACACTCACACGGCACACTCTGCCCACTGCGCTCACCACACTCACACGGCACACGAGAGTTGGAGCAGGATGGGTAGCAGCAGCTTCACGGCCCACATGTCTCCCCTGGGGCCTGCGCTCTCACTCCGGGTCTCTCCGGCGTAACTTTACACATGGCAATTATTTTGGGGGGTAATGGCGCCTCATCACGCATCTATGACGCGTGGTGAGGCGTTAATGCGACCTCTGAGCATTGTAATGTCCCACATCCCAGTGTATTTTGATGCACTTTGCACACGATCTGGGGCTTTAATAAAAACAAAAATGATCTCTGTAATTGTGCTGATGTGTGATACAAGGCTCAACGTGCGTGTTACATTGCAGGTAGTTGTTCTGCAGTTCTCAGGTTACGTGTAGTGATATCTGATGCTGCACTGGGGTCGGAGCGGTTCCCTGTCTTAGGTTACCCTTATGACAACAATAGATTGGGCTGCTTTGTAGCGCTCAGGCCATGGTCACATCTGCTCTTATTCTATTACAGAAAATGATCTATGAGCTGGATCTCTTCTCCAAACTGCCCGAACACGCCCAGCTGGATTCCTGTATAGTTGCCATTTTATCCCATGGGATTGAAGGTGCCGTGTACGGATCCGATGGCAAACTTGTACAGGTAAAGATACTTATAGGAACAGGAACCATGAAGATTGTAGTAAAGGAAAGTGTCCTGTCCGTCCTCCATTTTAACTCTTCTCAAATTTGCATTTTAAAAAGAGGCATAACAAGCGCAAAAGAGAAGAAGTATAAAAAGAAATCGGACCGGTAGTTGTATAGATCGATGTGATAGAAGTAAAACTCTGGTGCTGGTCTTGTGAGTTTGCTGACATCTTCTTGTGTTATAGTTGCAGAACGTCTTCACAAAGCTGGACAATGCTCACTGCCCTCAACTACAGAACAAACCTAAAATGTTCTTCATCCAGGCCTGCCGAGGAGGTGAGCGATGCCCTGCTGTCATGCCGTCTTCTCATTATCGTTCTCTTCTCACCCTAGTTAAAGGAACGCTACAGTCAAAGCTGATTCATTGAATTATACCTTGTGCAGGGCCTGAAGGGGGGTAGCAGGACTAATTCCTAGAACCTGGAGTCAGGCTCCTCACTTCAGGCCCTGCACAAGGTATTATTAAATGAATCGGCTTTGACTGCAGCATTTCTTTATACACATAGGGAGAAAGCATCTTACCAGTGGATTTCTTCTGAAATTCACACCTTCAAAGATTTTTTTTTTTAATAGCATTTTTTTTATTCATCACCTCTTTAAAGGATCAATCGCCCATATGAGATCCCTAAGGCTGATGCCACACATTGGGTTTTGAACCTGGTTTTGGTCCGTTTTTAAGCAGTCCGTTAAAAAACGCATGCGTTTTTTGACAGACTGCTTAAAAACGGGTTCAAAACGCCATACATGGCATCACCCTAAGGCCCCTTCTACACTGGCGTTTTTCACGCGCGAGTTCTGCGCGTGCATTTGACGTGCAGAACTTGCATTGCACTCTGTCCCATTGTATTCAATGGCTCTTTCTCCATTAGCGTTGTTTTTGACGCGCGTGCTTGCGTTCGTTTGCACGCGCGTCAAAATCGCAGCATGCTCTATTTTTGCGAGTCACGCGCAATTTTCACGCCCCATTCAAGTCTATGGAGATGCATCAAGAACGCATTGCACTCGCAATCATTGCAAGTGCAATGCGAGTGCAATGCGTTTTAAACGTAAGGGTTGCTAGGTGACCAGAATAACAGTATTTCCCCCCTGCTCACCCCGCAACTAGGTCATTTAATTACAAAAACACAATGAAAACCGTGAAGAATCGCATAACCAGTGAACACCGTGAAAAAATGACCACTTATCATTTAAGATAAAAACGTGCCAGAACAACCATTGCAAACATAGACTTGTAATCAACGATGTTCGGCACATCTGCTTCTTGTGCGGAAAATCCGTAATACCCCCCCCTCTTAACCAATGCTTTTCTGGGCCAAAATAAAGCATGTGACAGAACAATATAGATGTTTGTTAAGAACAATTGCCGATGTTTAAAAAATACTCTGCAATGTGTTCTTCACACATATATTAATTGTTCTTCACATACTATTTGACCCGACCGTTCCGTCGCGTATCTCCCGACAATTAACTCAGGATTTTCCGAACATCTGTATATCTTCTCTGCACTGATCAGTTTCTGCACTGTGTTTTTATCTTAAATGATCCCTGTGGTCCACTGTTTTCACTGTGTTCCACTGGTTTTTATCTATTCTTCACTTGTTCTCACACTCTGCTAAATGTCGGGATATATCTACGCGCGGAACAGTTACTAATAGATCGCAGTAATTTGCAACTTATGCAGAAGACCTTATTTTTTAATTAATACCCATTTAATCCCCAATCCTTGTCCCTTTGAAAAATGCTCGATTCTCCCATTGACTCGCGCGTGAAAAATCCCCCGAAAACGCAAAAAAAACGCTAACAACACGCGCGTGAAAAACGCAAAAACGCTAATTACTCCAAGGAAAAATGGAACAAAAACGCAGCCAAAAACGTCAGTTTTTCACGCATTGCACCCTGACGTGAAACGCAACGCTAGTGTGGAAGAGGCCTAAGAGTTTCACACACAGATAGACCTTCTACATTCTGTTTCACACACAGGTTTGCTACATTACCAGTGGTGATGGATGTTTTTGCATGCACTAGGATTTCCCTGTACACATGCACATCTATCAGATCCTAGGCCTGAACTGTTGTGACACACAGTAATGTAATTTGACAAGTAAACTAATAGGTAATGTATGTTTAACAGAGGAGGCAGACCGAGGTGTGGACCAGCGAGATGGCAGAGAGCAGACTGGATCTCCAGGCTGTGAGCAGAGTGACGCTGGGAGAGAGGAGGGAAGAGTCCGGCTCCCAACTCAGTCTGACATGATCTGTGCCTATGCTTGTCTTAAGGGTAAGTAGGGAACCTATTTCAGTTTCCTAGTTCAATTAAGTTCCTAGTTCTTATTAAGTTCCATCCTCTTCTTGTAGGTACTGTATCACTGCGCAACACAAAGCACGGATCGTGGTTCATACAAGATCTTACTGATGTGTTTTCCAAACATGCCAAGGACACACATGTAGCAGACATGTTGGTCAAGGTAAGAACCTTTATTGGACTGTGCATGACCTTAATATATCAGTTTACCAACTTATCTGATGAAAGTAGTAAACTCTGGACAGCTTCAGCAAGGTGTCCTGTACACATGCGATTGGCTCCTGCTGCTAGTAAACTTATTCTGTGCCATTCATGGGGATAATACAGCCATTGAAGTGATAATCCCTGCAGGGGGATGTGCTGTGGGGGTCCATTGTACCCTAAATGAGTAGAGCGGCTGGTCTCAGATGTGCCTGATGCTGTATTCATCACTATGGCGTTGATGGAGATAACTGAGCGCTGTACTTGGCTCTCACTGTCCGTGCTGTAGTGAATGGAATAGAAGCGTACATGTCCGACCTTACGCTTCATTTATTTGGGGGACAACGGACCTCCAACCACTGATCAGCATGTGATCTGCAATCCTGGGGGATCATTTGTTATTTCTGGACAACCCCTTTAAGGGAGATAAGCCACCACAAGAGGTGTCTGCCATTCACATGTACGCTCTCATCTTTCATTATAGGTGAACGCTCGCATTAAAAAACGAGAGGGTCACGCACCGGGGACTGAATATGACCGCTGCAAAGAGATGTCAGAATACAGCAGCACTCTCTGCCGAGACCTCTACCTGTTCCCAGGGGTCCCCCCGCAGTGATCCTCCGCCCAGCACTTCCGTCTTGTACAGAATTATCTATTTGCAACATGAAGAGAATTCCATTTATTTTTACACATCTTCTATTCACGTCTTCCAAGTTTGTATCCCCCCCCCCCATCTGTGTATATCAGAAGGGACATCACATTCCTGGTCAGGCCTTGTGCACGCATCGGTGCGGTGTTATACATGTATGTAATACAATGGAGATCAGTATTGATTATGACCATCATGCAGTGGGAAATATTTTGGCCTCTGCTGCAGGTTACTTTGGACCTTTGCAATCTGTAACTTGTAACACTTTGTATCTAATGCAGAACTATAGCAACAGATACCTACAATCATGGGAAAAAGTAAGTGCACCCTATCCATAAAAAAAATTTAATTGCTGATTATCTTTTCCCCCTCTGGCAATATGATAATGTCCCAAACCTCCAGCCTGCCCAGGCTTCAGCTTTTATAGAGGCGGTCACACTGGCTGGTCAACAATTTAACATTATTCTGATGCATTAAACCAGAGGATTCAAAGAAGGGGCACTTACTTTTTCTCATGATTACATACAGTTTTGCTCTAAAAACCCCCAAAAAATTATTTTTCATCTTTTAATTCAAACCTAAATTTGGGTTTTTGCAACCGAGGATGCAGGTATCTATCATTAACCCCTTAAGGACGGAGGGTTTTCCGGCTCTTTTCTCGCTCTCCAACTTCAAAAATCCATAACTTTTTCATTTTTCCGTGTACAGACCTGTGTGAGGGCTTATTTTGTGCGTAACAAATTTTACTTTCCCGTAATGTTATTTATTTTAACATGCCGTTTGTACTGGCGATAAGCTGTAAAAATGAAGGAGAAAGGCTTTCAAACAATGTGAAAAACTTGAAAAAAAAAAACCGCACGTGGCGTCACGTTCTTGTGGGCTCAGTTTTTTTAACGACTTTCCACTCTCGGCATCCAAATAACATGCCTAGTTATTCTTTGGTTCGGTTTTTTTTGTTAGAAAGGAAAGAGAAGAGAAGTGGAAAGAGGCGGACAACAGGCAAACCGCCGTTGTGATACCAAATTTTACAGACACATAGGTTTGTATGGTGTTTAATACATTTTCACAAATTAAAACGAATGTGTACAAAAAAAGAACAAATTTTTTTTGCCATCGGTATGACGCTAATAAATTTTTCAGACTTTGCGACGAGACGTGTGAGGGGTTATTAGGGGTCATTTTTTTCGAAATGAGGACGCGTTTTCATTGAATACCATTTTGAGGTCTGTGCGACAGTTTGATCATTTTTTATTTCATTTTTTCGTTATGAAAAGGGGAAGGCACGATGTGCGGACTTGGCGCGCAATTTCCCTCTCCCCCCGCGCGGAGGTCACCGCCGCCTGTAACGCGGGTTTACTATTTGAGTATAGCGCGGGCATTTTGGGACGCCGAGCGTACCTAATATGTGTGTTATGTTACTGTTTATCTGTTTTATATTACAGTTTAGGCAAGGGGGTGGAGTTGAACTGTAATATTTTATTAATTTTTTTGTTGATTTTTTAAACTTTTTTGTATTTTTTTGCACATCTGTTCGACCTCTAGGGTACATTAACCCTAGATTGGTCAGATCGCTCTTCCCATTATACTGCAATACTTCTGTATTGCAATATATGGCATGTTGCAGCACATTTCATTACAATGAGCCACTGGCTCATGTGCATAACGAATCTGCACGCTGCCCAGACAGCTGTGTAAAAAGAAGACACGACGGGCGACAATGGCAACGATCGCCGCCCCGCGACGTTCGGGGGCGTGGCGAGGCGATGGAAAAAAAAAAGATGGCGGAGCCCGCGCGCCGCAGTCTTTGTTTAAACGCAGCCGGCGATTGCGGCGAGCGTTGTGGAAGGGGTTAATAGCCGCGATCGGTGCAAGCACCGACCGCGGTTATTAGCGGTGGGGGTTTTGTGCAATATGCAAAAACCCCCACCTTTGTATGAAGAGGACTCAGCCCGTGAGCCCTCTTCATACACTCCTTACACCTCTGCGCCGTAGAGCTACGGCGCAGAGCGTTAAGGGGTTAAAGTGAGTTCTGCTTCTACGGGGGATGTATTGAAGGTTTACAGGTGTCCTTATAGGTAGTATACATATAGATCAGCCTATATGGATCATGTGATCTCCTTTCCCTTCAAGATCAGGACTTGTAAACTTTTGCTTATGTCTACCTTGTTCTGATACTGGACCCCAGACCTGCACATTCTATAGTATATGTAGATATTGATATCCAGCGGGTGGGGGCCTGATTGTCATGTCTTCCATATCTGGAAGCCCACGGGGGCACCAAAAAAACCAATATCTGCCAGAAATAACAGGCTAAATCTTACCCTCCCGTTATAGACTGGTAAAAAGATTGGCATTAAATGCTGTTATGGTGTCATATGTTCCTGTGTGTGACCTGGGCCTGAGATCCACATCAGAACAGGGGTTGCTTCTTTTATCCCCTATAAATGTCTGATTGGATGTAGGCAGACCACTGGGACCCCCGGGATCACAGAGTAGGACTGTACATAGTCCTATAGAGATGAATGGGTCTAGGATGAACCCGTCCTCATAGACTTCCAGGATATTCCTTTTCACTATAGGGCAGATTTTAAGGGCTTGAGGACTCCTGTTCTGCTGATCTCCAAGAGGTCCAGTGGTCTGATCACCCACAAATCCCTTTAAGGATCAAGTTAATGAGTGATTTTTATTCAGTATTTGCGAAAGAGTTCTCTTGGGTTAGTTTATAAGCCTGTCCTGACTATCGCCATACTGCTCCCTATGCAAACCGGAGGGATCCCTACTCATCAAGGAATGTCCACCTCTCCATAGAAATGCAGCTCCTAATTGAGGACTACAACTCTCATCATTCCCTGACCTTGTATAGACCCATTTATTTAATTTTCTTTTAACTTTTGTAATTTTATCTTTTCTTTTTTTTTAAATTTTTTTTATTTCTGCACCTTAAATAATTAATATTTCTTAATTTTAAAGAGGAAGTGCCAGCAGTTGTGACCCCTTAATAGCGCTCTGAGTGGTCTATAGCATTCAAGGGGAAGTTTAATCCCAGTGGGGGAGGGTCTTGCCATCATGTTTTAATCCCCCTTCATATACAGTGCCCGTAACTCTCTACACTTGATAGTCAAGTAGGCGGGACCTGGGACTATCACCTGACTTGTGTTCACATTGCGCCCCCTGTCTTCTAGATTGGTCACAACTGTGGCAGACCCCAATATCATCTTAATATCCTGTGGTCGCTTTATTTCATCTCAGGGAGAGCTCCAGGACGCTGAGATATAGGGGGGAACCTATGGGCAGCTGTATACAGGCGCCGCACACTATAGTGCTGGTTTATATATGAGCAGATCCCAGTGCCCACCCCTAGGCACAGCAGTATGGAAAGATCTCCATACAGCAGCCCCACGGATCTTATCCTCCTGCACCCCCGTACTGTATGTGATATGTTATATATACGGATGATTGATAGATGCAGAGGAGAAGAGGGCGGAGTCTGGAGTGAACATCCCGGCTGTGTCTCCTTCCAGAATAAACACTTTATGGAAAAAGATTTAAAACTTGTGAAAATAACTTTTGTATGGAGCCCTTGTAAGGTAGTAAAAGGAACCTGTCAGCAGATGTGACCCACCTCCAGGCTGCAGCCTGTGTTATGTATTTACTCTGAACATATCTGTGATCATACTGCCGTGCATGTTGTTAGTAGCAGCAGGACTGTGAAATATGGATTTATATTCCAGGATTTTAGCTTTCCTCACACTGCTGTGCTCTAGGCAGCCAGTGTTATGCATTGTCCCTGCAGAGATGTGTAATCAGACCTTTGTGTATAGTTTAAGTAGCAGCAGGACTGTGAAATGTTAATTTATGTTGTGGCTTCTCTATGTGCCCTTGCACTGCTGTGCTCCCTGTATTGAGCTTCCCCCTAGCATTAGTCTGCTACAACTTTTACTTAGAGGAACCAGCTGTGGAGCAACGCTCAGAGCACAGCAGTGTGAGGGCATGCCCCTCCGTGTACTTGGAGAAGCTGCAGTCCTGTAATATAAATCCATATATCACAGTCCTGCTGCTACTAACATACACATCCTTAGGGTTTTCCAGGTAAAAGCACTGAGATTGTCCATTAAACCCGACAGATTCAATAAACAGGACGCCCCGAATAAGACAATCCAACTCATCCAACTTGCAGAGCTGAAGACCCCCGACCTGCAGATAAATACATATCATTATAGGATGCTGGTAGCATTCCTGTACATAGGGGGCAGTATTATAGTAGTTTTATTCTTGTACATAGGGGGCAGTATTATAGTAGTTATATTCTTGTACATAGGGGGCAGTATTATAGTAGTTTTATTCTTGTACATAGGGGGCAGTATTATAGTAGTTATGCAGTATTATAGTAGTTATATTCTTGTACATAGGGGGCAGTATTATAGTAGTTATATTCCTGTACATAGGGGGCAGTATTATAGTAGTTATATTCCTGTACATAGGGGGCAGTATTATAGTAGTTATATTCCTGTACATAGGGGGCAATTTTTATTAGTATAAAACAAACATAAATACAGAAATACTTTTCCATCAAAAAATAAATCAACATTAATGCTCAATAACTATAAATCATACATGTTCATAAAAGTAAAATTTAGATTAACTGTAACTTAAAAGTCCATTTTGGCTAAAAAAAAAAAAAAAAAAAAAAAAAGATAACAGATACAATCAGTCTAGATGGATGTTCCTCCAGAATCTTACATTCTCCCCCTTTTTCCTGACCTCTAATGACTGGATCCACCTGAGCTCGGACGTGATGAGGCTTATGGCCTTATGATGATGGAATGGCTCGCTATGGATGGACACTCTGGTTCTCATGTGCCAGTGGTAATACTTGATGACCTGGATCACTATGTACATGGTCTCCTGGTTGAAGTTATGTACAGAAGGTGTCACACCATAGAGGATCTCGGGGTACCTAAGGGACTGCAGTGATGGTATCTTTATCTTGGTGGATATGTCACGCCAGATGTTCTGTCCACCCCAGCACTCTGATATAAAGTGGACCATAGTCTCCTCCTGCTGACACCCGAGGGGACACATACGATCTGACACACTTAGGAATTTTAGATTTCCCCTGACAAACAGCTTTCCCTGTAATGAGAGCCAGGCAATGTCACAGAACTTGGGGGGAAGCCTCCGACCAGTCAGAAACCTCAGACTGTCCTGTAGGGTGGTGGTTGGACAATCTGGAAGTGCCAGCTGTAGAGAGTAGAAGGTCCTGCAGACTCTGGAGTACAGATCTTTCCTGGTCTTAGTTTCTATGAAAGACTTGTCTATACCCCATTTCCTTAAACACCTGAGACCATACTCCAGATACTGGGGGAGGAAGCCAGGAGTCCATCGACCCCTCTTGAGACTGCCGCCTCGCACCCAAGACTCTGCAAAAGGCAATATCCAGTCCCTGACACTACTTACCCACAGGAGACTGTTATTTGAGTCCAGGCAACCAAAATTAACTTTCAGAAACATGGAGTCAAAGAAGACCCTTGGATTTAACATATCCAGTCCACCCTCTCTCCTCCGTAGGTAGGTGATCCCTCTTTTAACCGGGTTCAACCTGTTCCCCCATAAAAGCTGGAAGAACAGGCTAAAGAGCCTAGCGGAGAAAGATTCTGGCAAAGGAAATACGACAGAGACGTAGAGGAAGACAGGGACCAGGTAAGTCTTCAGCAGAGTAACCCTTTCTCTATAGGTCAGCCTCCAGTTCTTCCATCGCTGAACCTTTGTATTTCCGGTATCCAACTTCTCTTCCCAATTTAGTTTGGCATTATCTTCCCTCCCGAATTTAACCCCAAGGATCTTAATATGGGTGGAGGCCTTGGCGAACTGTGGCAGATCAAAGCCAGGAGCAGTATCCAATGTCCAGAAAGCTTGACTCTTCTCTAGGTTGACCAGAGACCCGGAGGCCTCTGAGTAACTTCTGATGGCTGTGGATAACATCTCCACCTCACGAGGCTCAGATATCACCACAGTCACATCATCCGCGTAGGCGACAACATCCAGGGGCAAGCAATGGGGGACCGGCACCCCCTGAAAATCACACCGCTGCAGTGATCTCAGGAACGGATCGATGGCAAACACATACAGCAGTGGACTCAGAGGACAACCTTGTCACACCCCTGCCTCTACCCTGAAAGTGTCCCCCTGCCAACCATTGATCAGAGGAAAGCTCTTCGCCTCTCTGTACAAAGTCCTGAGCCAATCTATAAATTGTCCCGGAATACCGTACTTTGATAAAGTTGCCCATAGATAATTGTGATCAACCCTGTCAAAGGCCTTAGCCTGGTCCAGACCTACAACATATCTCCCACACCTCAGAGCTTTACATCTCTCAAACATCTCCCTTATCGAGATGACTGCTCCAGAGATGTTCCGCCCTCTTACCGTGCCGTACTGAGAGCCTGCCAACAGTGCCGGGGACAAACAGACTAACCTAGAAAAGAGGATTTTTGCCAGAATTTTCCTGTCGACATTCAAGAGGGCGATCGGCCTCCAGTTCTTGATGTCGCTAGGCTCCTTACCTTTGGATAGCAGGATTAACGATGAGACTCTCATGGATGGAGGCATCAGGTGATTTTCTAGACAATTTCTGTAAACATCCACAAGGATTGGAGCCAAGAGATCTCTGAACTTCTTATAAAATTCTGCTGTAATACCGTCAGGACCTGGTGCCTTCTTCAGATGTAACTTATCAATGGCCTCTTTTATCTCCTCCATCGTTATTTCTGCTGTCAAAGGAGAAAAGTCCAATTCTCTAGTATCAGGGCCTGGAGTTGCCTCCAAGAATTGGGCCACTTTTTCCTTATCCAAAGCTTTCTTCTGAAACAAGTCAGTATAGTACGATCTCACCACCCCCAGGATACCCTCCCGAGACTCTTGTAAAACACCCTGGGAGTCAGTGAGACCTGTGATTAATTTTTTCTCCACACGCTCCCGGCAATTCTCAAATGGATCCGGTGCCCCTCGGGTGCCATAGTCCCTCTCCACTACCAGGGAGGTGTACCTACTGTACTGATACTGTCTTATCTCAGATTTCAGCCGGTCAATCCTTTGTTGGTCATCCCCACCCGCCGAATAGAGTGACTCCAATTCTTTCCGCAGTCTCAGATACTGGCTGTACTTACTTCTCCCTTTCTTAATTGACAGTCTCTGTAAGAGGGATCGGATCTCCTCCTTGACGTCCTCCCACCAGTCGGCCATGTTGTCATAAAAATCCACTCTGTCCAGTTGGTTCTGGAAAAAAGAGTGAACGTATTCCTGTACACAATTGTCATCTAGTAGACTAGAATTTAGTCTCCATAGCCCTCTACCAACACCAGGATACTTAGAGTCACCCAAACAAAAGTATAAAGCTGAGTGATCAGAGTATGGGACATTTCTTTCCCTTCTTTCTCCAATGGTTTCCGTAGGACTCACCAGGGCAAGATCTATCCTACTGCTGCGTCCTGCACATGTGTAGGTGAACTTAGGACTCCTACCACCCTGTACAAAAACATCAGACAGGCCAGCCTGCTGAATTATACTGTTTAGGACCTTACAGTCCCTGGTAAGGGGCCTACTGTTCCTGTCCCTGGTGGTAGTGGTGGCATTAAAGTCCCCGGCCATGATGACTGGAATAGACGTGAATAGATATGGCTTCACATCATTAAAGAGCTGAGTCCTTTCGGTCACTGTCTGTGGGCCATAGATGTTAATGAGCCGGAGTCTTCTGCCTCTGATGGTGACCTCTAGCAGCAGGCACCGTCCCATCGATACCTCGGTGAGTCTGTGGACGGTGACATCATGGGTGTTAAACAAGATGGAGACTCCGGCATAAGGCTCCACAGCCAGCGACCAAAAGGAAGGACCAGACTGCCAATCTCTCTCCGCCTCTCGCATGAGACCCAAGGTGTTTAAACGGGTCTCCTGTAAGAAAAACACATCGGCATTGAGATATCTTAGATGTTCATATACAACATGTCTGGTCCTTCTAGCCCTAATACTATTCACATTGCTGGTGACCACAGTAAGATGGAAGTGCGCCATCATGAGAAAAAGAAGGACCATCCCCATCATCATAAGTCAGAGTCAGAGTTGTCTTCCTGACTACCGGTTTCCATATCCCAAACTGACTGTGACTCAGCATTAAGGGGTTTCCTTTTTGTGGGAAGATCCCCCCCCTGGGTCGTCATCATATTCCTCCATCATACGTTTCAATTCTCGATCTATCTCCTCCTCTCCATCTGACCCGGACAGTACACTGTACCTATTACTGGTCACAGTAATGTCAGCCTGACTCTGCACTTTCATTTTAGAGGGTTTTTGGACAGTGGTCCATGCACTCTCAGGTTTTCTGGTGCTCGTGTCCTTCTTCCTCTTTTTAACACTGTGATTTCCCCCAGTGGTGGGTGTCAAGTCAGGGGAAGAGACGGGCGCTGGCTGCACTAATGGCTGCTCCACTACCTCCATGTCTCCCTCAGTGTTACCTGTCCCTGGATGGTCTGGGGCAGCACCACTAATATCTGGGGTCTCTGGCACAGTACACACTGACCCTGACAATAGGGCCTCCTCCTCCTGCTCCTCATCTGGCACATCTGCCCCTTCCATCAGGTCTTCATCGGGGAGGTCCCTACAGATGTTGTGCCAGGCATCAGGGCAGTCCCTATGGGGGTGACCGATCTGACCACAGAGGTTGCATCTGATGGTCTTGCAGTTGGCGCTCACATGACCGAGGTCCCCGCACAGGGTGCACTTCACTGTGGTGCAGTTACTCGCCATGTGACCTGATCTCCCACACCTAAAGCATAACCTGGGCTGACCGACATAGAAGCACACACCCTTCTCTCTGCCGATAAAGAAGGAGTTGGGGAGGTGATGGGTGATGTTCTGGTTCTGATGTAATTTAACCAGGACCCTCCACCCCCCGGTCCAGATTCCATCCTCATCCCTGGTCTTAGTCATGTCTGACATGAGGGTGCAATGTCTCTTGAGCCAGATAACAATGTCCTGAGGGGGGACAGACTCGTTCCAGAACATGATGGTGACAATCGCTGTATCTGGCTTGGAGATGGGAATGAAACTAAACTTGTTCCACCCCTCAGTATCTCTATAACGGGGTTGTTGAGCCCAGAACCGGTCCAGATTAGACATCAGCTTGAAGCTAATGTCATACCCCTGTCTGTCAGGCAGATTTATTACTGCCAGGATGTCGGCTGGCTGGAAACCCATCTGGGTGCACAACATGTCCCTGACCACATGCCTCCTGTCAGGTAGATCTTCCTTAGCCCCTCTATGCCTAAACCTGACAACATTCCTCCTCTTGAAGGCCTGGCCGGTATAGCTGGTATTAGAGGAGAAGAATGGGGAACCCCGACTCCAAGCATTACCTGATGACTGACCCCTGTCCTGCTGTGGGGGATGTGTGGGCTGTGGATTATCAGTACAAGGGGGCTGCTGACCACCCAGACCATGGGGCTGCTGACCACCCAGACCATGGGGCTGCTGACCACCCTGACCAGGGGGCTGCTGACCACCCTGACCAGGGGGCTGCTGACCACCCTGACCATGGGGCACTGCCACCTGTGGTGTGACTAGTGGGGGGAACTCCTCAGCTGTAGATTGTCCCTCACCCTCCACAACAACATCAGTGCTATCTGTGTCACCAGCTGCCATAGACTGCACTGGAGATGACTCCTCAGCTGGGACATTATCATACACAGAGACATCAGACATATCAGAAACAACAATATTAGGCACATCAGCAGCATCATTATTAGTATCAGCATTAACCCCTTGCACATCACAGTCCTGAATATCCTCCCCAGAAACATCCTGCACAGCAAAGTCCTGAGAACAGACACCCTGAGGTGCCATGGTGTTACCTTCAGGTGCGAGTCCTGAGTCCTCCTGCTGTTTGCTGCCTCCTGGGACTTGTGGTGTTTGCACAACTTCACTGCTGTCATCAGGTCCACTTACTGCTGGGACTTGTGGTGCCTCACCAAGGGTTGCTGGGACTTGTAGTACCTCGCCGTGTTGATGTTGTCTTTTTTTGTATGCTTCCCCCTCCTCAAAAAGAAGAGTTGCCGGCTGCAGTACTGGCCTTACATGGGACTGCTGGGTCTCAGACCTGGATGTTGATGCAGATATCTTGTCAAACCTCTGCTGGTTCCTATAGGTCTCTCCAGCTGGTCCCATTTGGTCAATAACAGACTCCATCTCCCTCACTGTTTGGCCAGGGAGTCCAGCTTGTTATCTAGCAGGGCCTGCTTCCCCGGGTTTGCTGCCTTCAGTCTGTAAGTGCAATCTATTTGCTTTTGCAGGTGCAGTTTTTGTTTTTTGAGTGTCTCCATTTTCCTCACCAGTCCTGGGATCTGAGCGGCCAGCTGGAGCTCCGGTGATGGGGGCTGCAGTTTGCTGCTGGAGTGCTGCCTGCTTGCAGGCCTGGATCCTGTAGGCACACCATGAATGATCTTTCCTGGGACCGGACCCTGAGATTTTGGTGCAGAGTCCTGAGACTTAGCGTCCGGAGGTCTTGCAGACACGACGCTGGTAGCACCTTTAGTTTTTCCGTCTTGGCCGCTTTTGCTCTCCTTCACAGCCTGCAGGCCCCCAGACCTGGTGCGCTCAGAAGGAAACACCACACTCTGCTGCAGGTTCTCCTGGATTGTCTGCCTCTCCAAGCAGGGACCACGTCATCAGGTTCAGATCTCTGTCCATATATGGTCAGTGCATCTCCTAGGGTTCCCCAGAGCAGACATCGGGCAGGGAATCCTTTTCAGACAAGTGTCGGCTTAGCAGAGAGAGCAGGGACCACGTCAGATCAGTATCTGTCCATATATGGTCTCCAGGGCTTCCCCAGACACAAGCTCTTTATATAATTAAATTACATAAAGTTTTGCCCAGGCTGAGATTCGAACCTAGGACCCTCTGCACTGCAGACAGGAGCTTAACTAACTGAGCTATAAGCCCAGCAATACAGAGCTGAGGATTTCTGGTAACTAAGACATGTTATCTGCCATTTACACTGTGACACAGACTAATGCCCTGATATATAGAGAGGGATCTTCTCAGAGATTATTATTGTAATTATTGAGACTATTATTATTATTATAAATTTTATTATTTTTATTATTATGGAGATGATTATTAATAATAGTAAAAATAATAATCATCATCTCCATAATAATAATAATAGTCTCAATAATTACAATAATCTCTGAGAAGATCCCTCTCTATATACCAAGGCATTAAATCTGTGTCACAGTGTAACAGTAGTCATAGTTCTTAGTTACCAAAATTCTACACCTAGATAATCACTGAGATTATAGCTCAGTTGGTTGGGGCGCTGTGACATTATTATACATGGACACTGCAGGTTCTGGGTTCTAATCCCAATGAGGATAATATATATATATTTTTTTTTATTGAGATCATTTTTATTATTATAATATGGCTAAAATTTGGGCCGTGGCCAGGGAGTGATTGGGGGTGTGGCTTAGGGGGATCGCCGCGTCGCGCTACGCGTGCCGCCATTTTGTCCCTCTTTCCCTTTCACAAATGTTGGGAGGTATGCCCTGACCATGGGGCTCTGCTGCCTGTGGTGTGACTAGTGGGGGGAACTCCTCAGCTGTAGATTGTCCCTCACCCTCCACAACAACATCAGTGCTATCTGTGTCACCAGCTGTCCTAGATAGTACCTGGGATGACTCCTCAGCTGGGACATTATCACACACTGAAACATCAGAAATATTAGAAACACCAACCACAATATTAGGCACATCAGCAGCATCATTAGCATCAGCATTAACCCCTTGCACATCACAGTCCTGAATGTCCACCCCAGAAACATCCTGCACAGCAAAGTCCTGTGAAGAAACACCGTGAGGTGCTAAGGTGTTACCTTCAGGTGCGAGTCCTGAGTCCTCCTGCAGTCTGCTGCCTCCTGAGACTTGTGGTGTTTGCACAACTTCACTGCTGTCATCGGGTCCGCTTACTGCTGGGACTTGTGGTGCCTCACCAAGGGTTGCTGGGACCTGTAGTACCTCACTGTGTTGATGTTGTCTTCTTTTGTATACATCTCCCTCCTCAAAAAGAAGAGTTGCTGGCTGCAGTACTGGCCTTGCATAGGACTGCTGGGTCTCAGACCTGGATGTTGATGCAGATATCTTGTCAAACCTCTGCTGGTTCCTGTAGGTCTCTCCAACTGGTCCCATTTGGTCAATAACAGCCTCCATCTCCCTCACAATGTCAGAGAGTTGTTTGGCCAGGGAGTCCAGCTTCTTGTCCAGCAGGGCCTGCTTCCCCGGGTTTGCTGTCTTTAAGCTTATATGTACAGTCTATTTGCTTTTGCAGGTACAGCTTTTGTTTTTGTAAAGCGTCCATCTTCCTCACCAGTGCTGGGATCTGAGCGGCCAGCTGGAGCTCCGGTGATGGCTCTGGGGGCTGCAGTTTGCTACTGGGGTGTTGTTCTGACTTGGTTGCAGGCCTGGATCCTGTAGCCGCACTACCACCGCTCTTTCCTGGTAACAGACCCGGTGACTTCTGGTGTTTGGTAGCTGCTGTTACTGCTCGTGGGTCACAATCTCTTGCTGGGTGACTGGGTCCCAGAGGTCTTGCAGACACAACACTGTTAGCACCTTTGGCTCTTTCCTCATGGCCGCCTTGCATCTCCTTCCCAGCCTGCATTCCCCCAGACCTGGTGCGCTCCGCTGGTAACATCACTCGCTGCTTCAGGTTCTCCTGGATGGTCTGCCTCTCCAGTGATGTCCTCCTCTGCCTGCCCGGGGTGGAGGTGGATTGTCCACCTGAGGCCTGGGATGGAGCTTGCTGCACACTCTGCATGTTACTTGCCTTTGGACTTTCAGGCACTTTTGCTCTGCTCACAGATGATCCAACATTTTCACTGGTAGGTTGTTTTACCAGCTTCTTGCTTGTTACTTCTTCATTGTCCACACAAACTTTCCTACTTGCACTGCTGACATTTGTTCCTTTAACAGAAACTTTGGGATTAACATCCCTTTTTTGAGCTGGCTGGGTGTTATCTGCCAGATTAGGCCTTGGAGCCTGGGCCTTGCTTGGGGAGCTTCCCCGCCCAGAGTGGCCCCACCCTGGGCTATCTCCAGACATCAGAAGGGGTCAGGAGCTCAACTATCACACAACCTCACCTCTAGGAGGCAGTATTATAGTAGTTATATTCTTGTACATAGGAGGCAGTATTATAGTAGTTATATTCTTGTACATAGGGGGCAGTATTAGATCCCTGCTTGCTGATGGACAGGTAGGTACATGAGCTGCTTGACCAACTGCGTGTCCATCAAAAGACCATGGGCAGAGTTCAATGACTGGAAGTAACATCGAAGCTTCCAATAGAAGGGCAGCAAGCAGAGCTATAGAAAACCATGAGGAATTGATACAGAAAGTATATTGGAAAAATGTATATCTTTTTCTTATGCAAACCAATCAATTATTTGCTGAAAGTTGACAACCCCTTTTTGACATACAAAGCCTTTCCTATGTTAATAGAAAGCTTCACTATAACACCGCAAGGAAATGCTCCCCCTCCCATCTGACATATGGGGCAATCTTGTAAACTTAGCCCAAAATATTCAGGCTCTTGACCCGGAAATTTTAAATCCGCCAAAATTAAACCAGTTATCAATGGACACCACACCATGTTTCTTCTTGTGGGTATGTGGGGGGGCCACAGCATTTATTTTTAGAGAAACAATTAATTAAATAACCAATAGAAAAAATGCAAAATAGTTGGAACAAAATTCATGCCTCTCTATGCGATTTGGGGCTAATGAATCCGGGGATAGTCTACTCTCAGCATTCTGACGCTACTCCCCTATCTTCTGTATCTAGGTACAGCCTCCGCTCAGCACTCGGACACTGCTCCTCCTCCCTTCTGTATCCGGGGACAGTCTCCTCTCAGCACTCTCACACTGCTCCCCCTCTCTTCTGTATCTGGGAACAGTCTCCTCTCAGCACTCTCACACTGCACCTCCTCCCTTCTGTATCCGGGGACAGCCTCTTCTCAGCACTCTCACACTGCTCCCCCTCTCTTCTGTATCTGGGAACAGTCTCCTCTCAGCACTCTCACACTGCACCTCCTCCCTTCTGTATTCGGGAATAGTCTCCTCTCAACACTCTCACACTGCTCCTCCTCCCTTCTGTATCCGGGGACAGCCTCTTCTCAGCACTCTCACACTGCTCCTCCTCCCTTCTGTTCCTGGGGACAGTCTCCTGTCAGCACTCTCACACTGCTCCCCTCCTTTCTGTATTCGGGGATAGTCTCCTCTCAACACTCTCACACTGCTCCTCCTCCCTTCTGTATCCAGGGACAGTCTCTTCTCAGTACTCTCAGACTGCTCCCCCTCCCTTCTGTTCCTGGGGACAGTCTCCTCTCAGCACTCTCACACTGCTCTTTCTCCCTTCTGTGACTGTAGGGACTTGTAAACTTAGCCCAAAATATTCAGGCTCTTGACCCAGAAATTTTAAATCCGCCAAAATTAAACCAGCCATCAATGGACACCACACCGTGTTCCTTGTTGTGGGTATGTGTGGGGGCCACAGCATTTATTTTTAGAGAAACAATTAATTAATTAAATAACCAATAGAAAAAATGCAAAATAGTTGGAACAAAATTCATGCCCATCCGAGCCCTTCGCTTCTTCTTGAGCAAAAACCTTTCACCCGAATGGCGTCAGACATCATGTGGGCCCCTTCATCTCACCTTCGGGCATGTGAAAATCCACCAATGCTGTGACTACTGAAAGGAAGACAGAAAGAACAGCCAGAAACCGGAAAACCACCTGTACACGAGGGCAAGGGTGGGTGGGCGACTTCACACCGCTCGGTCCTGAGGGCAGAAGGAAAGAGGCCCTGCCACGTGCCCCCAATGCTCTTAAAACCACGGGGCGGGCCCTAATAAGCCCGCCCAATCCAGCCCCTTTTTGGGACCGCCTAAAGAAGGGGCCAATCGCCTTTTTAACCGCCTTCTGCACCATCACCGGAAGTCCCCTACAGTCCCCAGCCCCTTCTCTATGCGATTTGGGGCTAATGAGACTGTAGGGGATTTCTGGTGATGATGCAGAAGGCGGCTAAAAAGGTACATAGGGGGCAGTATTATAGTAGTTATATTCCTGTCCATAGGGGGCAGTATTATAGTAGTTATATTCCTGTACATAGGGGGCAGTATTATAGTAGTTATATTCCTGTACATAGGGGGCAGTATTATTCTCCTCTATATATTTAGTATCTGGTAACTTTTCTACATGAGAAGTTTCTGTACTTTGTGTCGGTGTCTCCTGCAGTTGTGCAGCTGTTCCTGTCTCACCAGTAGGGGGCGTGTGTGTTGGACATGCTGAGCTGTGTATTTCCCAGACATCTGCTTCCTCCTCCTCATTAGCGCGTGGTGTGTTACCGGTGCCCCTCCCTGTTTGTGCTCCTGTGCGGGGGGAGACATGTGACTGCACATGTGCGGGGGGTGTTTGGGGTCTGTGGATGAGACGAGTGTGAGTCCTGATCCGCCAGCATGTGATTATGTAACGCCCGCAGTGTCTGGCCGCGCGCTTCGCAGTATCTAGTTAGTATTATATTCCCTGTACATAGGGGGCAGTGATTATAGTAGTTATAATCTTGTACAATAGGGGCTGGTTAGTATACTAATAGACGTTAATATTATATTCCTGTATAAACATAGGGGCAGTATTATAGTAGTTATATTCCTGTACTGGGCAGGGGCGTATATAGTAGTTAGTTTATTCCTGTACATAGGGGGCAGTATTATTAGGTATTATATTACTGTATAAGGGGCAGTATTATAGTATATAGTAGTTACTTTACATAGGGGGATCATTAATTATAGTTTATATCTTGTACATAGGGGCTAAATAGTATTTTTATATTCTGCTTGGAGTTATATTATATTCTTGTACATAGGGGCAGTATATAGTAGTTTAGATTCCGTGTACATAGGGGCAGTATTATAGTAGTTATATTCCTGTACATCGGTCAGCGTAGTTATATGTAGTTAGTATTCTTGTACATAGGGGCAGTATTATATAGTTTCTATTCCTGTACATGCAGTGGCGATTAGTTAGTATACCGACTACAGAAGTCATAGTTATATTACAGCATTGGTAGTATCCTGACATAGATGCTGGCGAGTATTATAGTAGTTATTATTCCTGTACATAGGGGGCATTATTATAGTAGTTATATTCTGTACATAGGGGCAGTTATTATAGTAGTTATATTATTGTACATAGGGGGCAGTATATATAGTAGTTATATCCTGTACTAGGGGGCATAAAGATGATACATTGTAGTAGGGCGTATAATATATTATTCCGGTACATAGGGGGCCCATATTATGTAGTTATATTCCGTACATAGGGGGCGTATTATAGAGTTACCTTATATACTCGAGTTAAAGCCTAGTTTTTCGCCAAAACATGTGTGAAAACCCCTTAACTGGCTTATACTCGATGTGTAAGAAAATAAAAAAAAAAAAAATAAAACACCTTTCAGGGAACCCCTGTATATCTTCTGTGCGATCTGTTCCGGGCAGCGGCGGCAGCTATACACTGGGGCAGGAAGGGATGGAATGCTAAGACCTGGGGCAAGGGGTTCTTGAGCCAGGCTAATACACTGGGGCAGCGGTGTTGTGGCATTCTATATAAACTGGGGCCGGGTCTGCAGGGCTATTTACCTGGGGCAGGGTCTGAAGGTATATCACTGGGGCAGGGTATGGCAGGCTATAGACATCGGGGCAGGGTCCTCGGCTGGTTATATTACTGGGGAGGCGTGACCAAATGCAGTCCCACCTCGGCTTATTAATCGAGTCAATAGGTGTTTACCAGTATTTTTGTTGGTAAAATTAGGGGCCTCGGCTCTGACACTCGGGTCGGCTTATCTCGAGATAGACGGTATGATTCCTGTACTAGGGGGCAGTTATTATAGTAGTTATATTCCTGTACATAGGGGGCCCAGTATTATAGTAGTTATATTTTGTACATAGGGGGGGCAGCGTATTCTAGGTTAGTTATTCCTTGTACCATGGGGGCAGTATTCTAGTAGTAGTTTATTCCTGTACATAGGGGGCAAGTATTATCGTTAGTTAGATTCCTGTACCATAGGGGGGCAGTTATAAGTTAGATATAGTATTATATTCCTGTACATAGGGGGCCACGGCCCAGTATTATAGTAGTGCTATTCTTGTACATAGGGGCAGTATTCAGTATATAGTGTAATTCTGTACATCGAGGGCAGTATTATAGTAGTTATATTTCTGTACATAGGGGGGGCAAGTTATTATAGTAGTTATATTTCCTGTACATAGGGGGCAGTAGGATTATAGTAGTTATAATTTTGTACATAGGGGGCAGGGCAGTATTATAGTAGTTATATTCCTGACATAGGGAGCGATTATATTAGTTATATTCCTGTACATAGGGGCCAGTATTATAGAGTTATAATCTTGTACATAGGGGGGGCAGATATAGAGTTATATTCCTGTACATAGGGGGCCAGTATATAGTAGTTATATTCCTGTTACATAGGGGAGCAGTATTTATATTAGTTATTCCTGTACATAGGGGCAGTATATAGTACTTTATTCTTGTACATAGGGGGCAGTATTTTATAGTATTCTAGTAGTAATATTCATGTACATGGGGGCAGTTTAAGAGTTATATCCTGTACATAGGGGGCAGATTATAGTAGTTATATTCCTGCTACATAGGGGGCAGTAATAGTAGTTATATCCTGTACATAGGGGCAGTAGTATAGTAGTATATCTGTACATAGGGGGCCAGTATTATAGTAGTGATATTCCTGTAATAGGGGACGTATTATAGTAGTTATATTTGTAATAGGGGGCAGGAGTTATAGTAGTGACGTATGCGCGGGAAAGTAGGGCGGAAGGAGTAGTCTATAGCGAGTAGTTATATGGTGTAAATTAGGGGAAGATTACAGTAGTATTAGAGTATATAGTAGTTTATATTCCTTACATAGGGGCAGATTATTAGAGTTATATTCCTGTTACATAGGGGAGGCAGTATTTATAGGTAGTTACATTTCCTCGTACAGAGGGGGCCGGCAGTATTAAGTAGTTATATTCATGTTACATAGGGGCGGGAAGGAGGAGAGGAGGGAGAGGGTAGGGAAATGAGGGGGAGTCGGCAGTTGGTAGAGTAGTGATATTACGGTACAGAGGGGGGAAGTAGTGAGTTAGTTATATACGTGTAAAAAGGGGGGGGGCAGTATAATAGTAGTATATTTCTGTACATAGTGGGCAGATTTATAGTGTTATATTCTTGTACATAGGGGCAGTATTCGTATTATAGTATTTTTATTTATATTCCTGTACATGAGGGGGCGGTATTTAGGTATTGGTATTATAGTAGTTATATTCCTGTAAAGTAGGGAAGCGAGCCAGTATTATAGTAGTTATATTCTTGTACATAGGGGGGCAAGTATTATAGTAGTTCTATTCCTGAAATAGGGGCAGTTAGTTTGGCAGTATTATAGTAGTTTAGTTATAGTCCTGTACATAGGGGGCAGGATGATTATAGTAGTTATATTTCTAGCTACTAGGGGCAGTATTAAGTAGTATATTCTGTACATAGGGGGCTTATAGATGTACATGGGGCCAGTTTATAGTAGTTATATTTCTTATGTGAGATAATTAGATATTGTACAGGGCAGTATTATAGTATTTATATTCTCTGTACATAGGGGGCAGTATTATGTAGTTATATTCTGTACATGGGGGCCCGTATAGTTAGTGTATAGTATGATTAGTGAGTATATAGATTCTGACATAGGGGCAGAGTTAGTAGAGTGAGATGCCTGGAAATAGGGGAAGCTCGTAGCAAGGTAGGTGGTATTACTTCGAGCATGGAAGGGCTGGTATTATAGTAGTTATATTCGAGCATGGGCATGGGCAGGGCAGTTTTATAGATAGTTATAATATGTAATGGGGGGCAGTATATAGTAGAAGTTGAATTTATTCTTAATAGAATTGTACATAGGGAGCCGTGCAGTAGCAGTATTATATTAGTTATATTCCTTGTAACATAGTGGGCCAGTATATAGTAGTTGAATCTGGGGACAAGGGGGTATAGTAGTGTATAGTTCGCTGGAGGAGGAGGAGGTACATAGGGGCAAGGTATCTATAGTAGTTATATGACTGTTAAATAGGGGAGCAAGTATTATTATTAGTCTTATCCTGTAAATAGGGGCAGCTTATAGTACTTTTGTCAGTTGACATAGGGGGCTTAGTATTATGTAGTATATTCCTGTACATAGGGGGCAGTTATGCAGAGTATCCGACGAGGGGGCACTTTGGCAGTAAAAAGTCGGGAGTACAGTTCACATAGGAAAGGGGAAACAAAAAGGGGGAGGGTAGAGGGGGGAACGATAGAATGTCTGAGGAAAGTCGGGCGAAGGTAGGAGAGAGGGGATTAAGGGGAGAATGGAAAGGGGACTGGGGGATGAGGGGAGACGAAGGAGTATATATGTGAATAGGAGGCCAGTGAGATTAATAGGGATATTGAGAAGGGGCAGGATAGTAGTTTTATGATAGTTGATTGTAAATAGGGGGAATAGTATTATAGTAGTTATACTTCCGTACATATGGGCAGTCATATAGTAGTTATATTCCTGTTACATACGGGGGCAGTGAGTAGTAGTTATGTTTTGTCTAATAGGGGGCAGATATTATAGTGATATATCGTTACATAGGGGGGCAGATTTATAGAGTTATATTCCTGTACATAGGGGGCCAGTATTATAGTAGTATTGTCACTGTACATAGGGGGCGATTATGGAGAGGGAGTGGAGAGGAATGGAAGGCCGAGGAAGGACGGAGACGTGGGGGGGAGGAGGTAGGAAGGGGGTCCAGATGAGGAGTAGAGATTCGAGAGGGAGGAAGTATAAGTATAGTTTTATATCGATGTACATAGGGGGCAGATATGTAGTTTATTACTATAGGGGTCGTATTATAGTAGTTTATTCGCTGTACATTAGGGAGAGTATGGCAGTTGCAGTATAGAGTTATATTTTGTACATAGGGGACGAAAGTAAGTAATATTATAGTATGTTATAGTTCTTGTACATAGGGGGCGTAAGTAGTATTCTGTAATAGGAGCAGTTAGTAGTTTTTTAATCCTGTACATAGGGGGCAGTATAAGTAGTATATTCCTGTACATAGGTGGGGTGGCAGTAGTTTAGCTAGTATAGTTCTTACATAGGGGGGGAAGCATTAGTATTTGGGAGGAAGGGCGAAGAGTTAGTATGATATACTATGATGACATAGGGGGGGCAGGAGTATAAGAGTATATCTGCCTGTACATAGGGTGGATAGTATTATAGTAGTATTTTCGTACATAGGGGGCAGTATATAGTAGTGTAGAGTTTATTAGGATACATATGGGGGAGTATATAGTAGTTATATTACTGTAAATAGGGGGCAGTTATTATACGTATTATCTTCTACATAGGGGGGCAGTATGTAGTATGTAGTTGTCAGTATTTCCTGTACATAGGGGCGTCACGTATTATAGTAGTAGTATTCTGTCTAGGGTCAGTATTAGTAGTTAATCTTTGTACATAGGGAGGACGAGTCAGTATTATAGTAGTTATTTCCTGTACATGGAGCGAGTGATTATATTAGTTTTATTCCTGTTAACATAGGGGCAGAGGGTATGGAGTCATTAGTAGTTATATATTTGTACATAGGGGGGTAGAGTATTTTATAGTAGTATATACTGTACATAGGGGCGGCAGGTAGTATTCATAGTAGGTTATTATTCCTGACATAGGAAGGGGAGCTATTATTTAGTTATATTCTGTACAAGGGGCAGTAGTTATAGTACTTTTATTTATTCTTGACATAGGGGGGCAAGTATTATAGTAGTATATTACGGGGCAGTAGTATAGCAGTTATATTTAGAGGGGCAGCTTTATGCAAGAGTTATATTCACTGTAATAGGGGGGCAGTATTATAGTAGTTATAGTCTGGACATAGGGGGCAGGTATTGATAGTAGTTATATTCTTGCTACATGGGGAAGAGTATATATAGTCTATATTCTTGACATGGGGGCAGATTGCGTATATAGTAGTTATATTGCTTTACAAGGGGCAGTATTGATATTTATAGTATTAGATTCCTGTACATAGGGGAGGGGAGAGGCAGTACTATATTAAGAGTTATGCCTGTAATAGGGGGGCATATTATGTAGTTATATTCCTGTACATAGGGGCGCGAGATTATAGTAGTTAATTTGTACTAGGGGCATGTTTTAGTATTATACGTCATAGGAAGATTAGTAGTATATCTGTGACATAGGGGGCAGTATTATAGTAGTATTATTCTGTATGGGGTCAGTATTACTAGTAGTTATATCTTGTACATAGGGGGTGGCAGATTAATAGCGTTATCTCTGTACATAGGGGGAGTATATTATAGTAGTTATATTATGTAAATAGGGGGCCGTATTAGTTAGTATTAGTAGTATATTCTGTACCATAGGGCAGTTATGTATATTAGTATTATTCCGTCCATAGGGGGATAGGTGATTTATAGTAGTGTATATCTGTACATATGGGGAGGGGCAGTATTATAGTAGTTATTATTCCTGTACTCATGGGAGGCAGAGTTTATTAGTAGTTATAGTCTTGTACTAGGGGGCAGTTTGAATTAGTAGTTATATTCCTGTACCTAGGGGTCATATTATAAGTAAGTATATTCGTTGTTACATAGGGGGCGTTAGGAGTAGTTATATTCTTGTACATAGGGGGCAGTTTATAGTAGTTATATTCCTTTAAATAGGGGCAGTTTTTAGTTAGTTATATTATGTAATAGGGCGGGCAGTATTATAGTAGTTATATATTCTTGTACAAGGGGTCAGGTATTATAGTAGTTATATTCTTTGTACATAGTGCGTGCTGCAAGTATTATAGTAGTGATAATTCCTGTACATAGGGGGAGTAGTCAGTTATTAGAGTAGTTATATTCTTGTACATAGGGGCCAGTAAGGGATATTATAGTAGTTATATTCTTGTACATAGGGCAGCAGTTATATAGTAGTTATATTCCTTGTACACTAGGGGGGCAGTATTATAGTAGTTGTATTCTTGTAATAGGGGCAGTATAGGTTATTACCTTAGGGGGAGTAATGAGTAGTTATATTCCTTACATAGGGGGCAGTATATATATTTACGGAGATTATGTAGTTATATGTTCCTTGTAATAGGGGGGCAGTTTATAGTAGTTATATCCTGTAACATAGGGGGCAGAGTATTATAGTAGTTAATATCTGTACATAGGGGGGGCAGTATATATTATAGTAGTTTATTCCTGTACATAGGGAGGGAGTATTATAGCTAGTTATATTCCTGTCACATAGGGGAGCAGATCATAGTAGTGTATATTTCGGTACATAGCGGGGGCAGTATTATAGTAGATTATTCCTGTACATAGGGGGCATATTATAGTAGTTAATTCTGTACATAGGGGGCAGTATTATAGTAGTTATATTCTGTATACATAA